>SCHK01431764.1:0-20874 GCA_004124795.1 Poropuntius huangchuchieni | reverse complement strand
TTTTTTTTAAAGGTTAACATGTATTTGAGTGACTCTGGTTTGGGGCAAGTGCTATTTTGAGTTCACCTCAGTGATGCTTGTCTTCAGGCTTTGTACATTAAACAAGGATTTGGCTTTTTGAATGGAGCAAAATTGAGTAATGTGATAAAGGAAGGGTGAAAAGTGCTTCCTGTACTTAAAGGAAGTAGGAAATCCGCAAGCCTGTGCAGCATTAAGTTCTGAATGAACCTCTAATGACCTTTTTGAACACTTTACTTGAGGTCCTGGGTAGTTTTGTGCCAAGTCACTTTGGATAAAAGTGTCAGCTAACATATTAGGAGTATTATGATTGGAGTAAATTTCTGCTATAACTGGGCATGATTTACGATTTGTTACAAATATAATTTGTTGTCAGTTAGAATGAACGCTTGGTGGTTGATGCTTTAGGCTGCTTGATATTTCTGACCATCATTTCAACTGCAGTAGCCATTATGTCCGGCCCACATGGGTGTGTTAATATGGAACACTTAAAAGCTACTGCATAAAGTAACACAATTTCTTGTGCCAAAAGTTTAGTGATAGGGCATATTACTGAGAGCTGATCACAAACGTAAACAAGCTCTGGCTCCGCTGAACCTGCGTCAGCAGAGAAGAACAGGAAAGAACTTTGATAGGGATGAACCTGACACGAAAACATGAGATGAATAAACAAGGATACATTCTCAATGTAGATAACAGCGTGCTTGGTACGGGTTGATGAAATGTAATGTTGATTTAAAAGTGTGATGTAAAATTATATATAAAGATTTACACTAAATGTATGCAACCTGAAAATGCATGTCAGCATTTTTGTCTCTTAAATACATGTATTTTTTTTTTTCAGTTACTGCTATAAATGACCATTTTTCTGTTTTTAGTACTGGGCTTTGTTTATATTAAAATGTAATAAATCATTAAGGCTTTTGAAACCTTGTTGCTCTGACTAAATGAATACAGAGACATGGCACAGATGAAAGTTTATCAAAAGCATTTAATATTATTCAGAGTAATCATATCAATGACACACGAATTCACAAAGTGTTTAAGACATGTCTGGCTCAGTTTGCTTCGTGTGTGAATTCCAAAACAGTGCAGATTTTAAATAACCACAAAAATAAAATAAAAATGAGGAAAAGAGGAAAGTGTGTATATTGCAACAGGAAAAATATTTCTTAAAAAAATTGAGAATAGCTCAAGAATTCAGCACCATCTATATCATAATCAAAACCATTTTCCTGATAATACATGAATTAGTTCACGCTAACGCTTCTAAAGCTGTAACAAATTACAGTATATAAATCAAAAACAATAATGCGTTAAATCCCCTTTCACACTGTTACTCATTCCAGTAAAATGCCGCAATTTACAGTTCAATGTGATTTTTCGCCTTACAGTATGACATCCCACTGCAGCCAATTACTGTATACTGTGTATATAGAAAAATTATGCCTGCTGTATTCAGTACGGCAACTGTGTCCTCAAACAAACAGCATTTACAACAGGACAGAAGCACCACTAAATGTGTAAGAGTATCAAAAACTGATTTTAGCCCCAATTCATGAATCACCTAAATTCATGAAAGAGTAGCTGCTAATCTAGGCTCAGAATTACTGACATCAGTCCAAGTCACCATCTTAGTCAAAAACAAAAGATTCCAAGAGCACAGGTCTATTCTGAGAATTCATACGAACATGGCCCCTGTAATTAATCTTTCTTTTATTTGTTCAAAAGAAACATTTAAACTGGCAAGTGAGCAGGTGTTCAAATATATAACAGATATCACATACAAGTCACCTGTTAACACGTTGGGAAAACTGTCTTTTTAAAACAATTTGTGTATAACCGACAACTGATTAAATCAAACCCTACCCTCTGTGCTCTACAACCTACATGGACAAAGAGTCAGTTGTGAGATATTTAATATATAGACAGGAAAGATATTTAAAGGGGCAAGCACCAAAACTCAAAGCTTGAAACTCATAAAAAGAATCAGCACCCTTGAAATCTTACAGAGGATTTAGACTAACAATACAAACCTTAATACATCTCTGATAACCATGTTGAGGCAGGGGAGAACATTTTATATCCAATAAATAGAAGAACATTTTAAATAAAAAAAAAAATTTACAATTTAAAAAAAAAAAAAAAATCAAAGAGAATAGATCTGTATAGAGGTGAGAAACAATTCACTGAACATAACAGATGAAACTGAACATTTATACTCACAAAATGCAGGAAAAATGATTAGATTAAAAATGCAATCCTAAAATGCTTGTCCTGATGATATAAACACAACATTCCATACTGAAACTGAAAAAGTCTTTTAAAACCCGTATGTTTTGAAGCATTCTGAACAACTGTATTTCTTTTAATTCTTAATGCTTTAGAAAAATGTCCATAGCTCTATTATTAGTATTATTAATTTTTATCTCTTCACTAAATACAAGTCACAAGGCCAATGTGGTATATATCTAGGCTGTTCTAGGTTCAAAAATAATAAATTATTGAAGAAAAAAAAGCACCCACGAAAAATACAAAGAGCATTTACACATTTCAGTATTCAATATCCCCCCCCCAAAAAAAGAGAGAGGAAAAAAAACAAAAATGATCAACAAAACCCAAACGGACAGGATCTCGGCAACTCTGCCGCAGTAAGCCATGACAGCACCGAACTGCGTTCCACTTGAAGTCCCGCAGAGCCATTCAGGGGTTGGTACACAAGACCGACAGAAGTAAACTGGAGTCTTATTGGCTGATTGGTTCTGTAAACAATGCTGAGTAAACTGGTTCTCGATTGGCTGTTCAACAAATATTAACAGTAGTAAGTATTTTTTTTCCCAACGGTAAATGTTTTAAGTCTTAATTGGACTAAAATAAAAGATCTTGTCCTGCGAACAGGAGTTTTGGTTATGGCTGTGTGAGGGAAAGGGATGAGATGTCCTCATCGGGAGCTGGAACTGCTAGCCTGTGAAAGCACATGTACAAATGATAGAGGTTAGCTCTTTTTGAAGCTGTGCTGTTGGTTGTTCACTTTGACAAAGCGTGTAGGGGCACTCACCAGGGTGAAAGAGTCGTACACGCTCATAAGCTCCTCCATGCGGTATTGCTCCAGCACTACTACATTGGAGAGGTTTGGGTTGCGTTGTCGTGCACAGTCCTCACAGTGCACCACATACATCTTCCGACTGCCATTCTCACTGGTCACAAACAGCAGGTCAAACACCTCCACCTGCACAAGAACAAAAACTTGCATTATTATTGTGCAACTTGAGATGACACAGCTGTATGTTGATTATATTCTTTTTGGAGCAGAATTCTGCTGGTTCTTCTATGCACGACCTGCCTTTACTTTACAAATAACGAAGCACAATCCACTCACATCACACTCGTTACAGTAGTAGGCCGGCTCATCCTTCACTCTGCTCTGGTAGGAAATCTTCTTTCCTCCTGCCACCAGCTGGTCCCTCAGAATCTGAATGTGCTTAATAGACTGGAGGAGACAGTGTCTGAAAAGGAGGAAAGGCAAAAATTGATTAAATGTCTATGCTCCTAAATTGGGATGTAACTTGCTGCTGCATACTCACTTGATCATCTTGTAAGTGTCTTGGTCAGTGACTTTGACGTTCCGTGCCACGTTCCAGGATACGTGAATCATGGGAACGATGGATTTCACTTTCTTCACTTCGTTCCACTCAAATCTCTCCAAAGCCAACTGGTACTGATAAGCTACAAAATCAGAAAAACAGGATTTTAGTTTTACACATTTAATTGCAACTGTTTATGTCATTTTCATGACTGATAAAATGTATTTTAAAGCAACTAGATTTTATTTTCCACTTCAAGTAGGCTACACATCATGCATATTTTATGTAATTGTAATGACAATGAAAAATCTGGATTTTCAGCTCCAGGCACTAAAACACCCAAAAGCCTCCACAGAAGTTAATGTGTAGGTTACTCACAGGTGACAGGTCCCACATTCCAAGCAATGTTGTTGCACCAGCCCACGGCCTGAACCCAGTGTACAGTGCCTGCGTTGATCCATACCAGGTCTCCTGGTCTTTGGATGAACCGGTACACAGGGATGTTAGCGCGGTACAAGTCATCCAGTACCGGCCACCATGATCCGGTCAGGTAGTCGACTCCATGCCTGAGAGAAAAATTCACAAATTCTTAATACAAAAATAAGAGTGAGAATTAAACATTGTTTGGCTATTAGCGTTATTTGACAGTGTTTTTGTAAACTCTTTCTTACTTTTCACAGAAATCACTGATGGCCCCCCAGTAGTTGTCATGAACAGCAAACCACTCACAGTCTCCAGGCCCAATATTGACGTTTACGGAACAGAAGTTATTGTTCTCCTGGTGTCCTGATGATACAAGCATTTAACATCAATAAAAAAAACTACTTGCCAAAGCAGACTATCTATCTTTGATTTCTACAACTGTGATTGTGTCAAACCTGGTGTGCGACAGCCAGGGACTTTCATGTAGAGTTGCACTGTATTCATTCCCAAAATGGTGTGGCCGACATGACTCAGCATATTCCCACTGGAGGACACACGCATAAACGCCGGCAACTTCTGCAGTTCCTGCAGCTGAGGCTTCCATCTAAAGAAAAAGACAAAATACAATTAAGCTAGAACAGATTTGTATACATTCTTACATGGGCAGCATCCCATTTCTATATCCCCAACCATGTCTTGAAGTTTCACATTTTTAAGGTTTTTATATAATCCAAATAAGATGACAAGAAAATGTTATACATTTATGCAATTATGCACAGTAGTCTTACCTTTTGGGATCGGATAGGTCAATGTTGGTGCCAAATTTTATTATCTTCCCCACAGGTTTCTGCTCTAAACTATAAAGATAAATTAAACCATTTAAGTAACAACATTTTAAAGAGGTATTTTATACATTCATATAAAAATAAAGAGGCAGATATTTGGACAAAATCAAGAATTTGCAAAGACTTACCTGGAGCTGGGAGCTGAGGAGATACTGGTTGTATTCTCAGAGTTAGTGGCTGATTTCTCATCTTCATCATCATCGTCATCCTCGCCATCACTGCCCTTCTCCTCCTTTAAAGGCAGACAATGGTATAGGTGCATGTTCAGAGCATGATGTATGATGATTCAAATGGAAATTGATTTAATATTTTACGTCAGACAGGATTGTACAAACAAGAACTACAAAGTATTTGCAAAATGACCAACAAATCTCTGGAGACTAACAAACACTGTCTAATTTTTGTTGTGTTGGCTGTATGTTTGTGTTCATACCTGTAAGCTCTCTTGGAAGCTGGAGGCCTGGTACTGGGCATACTTGGCAATTGTTGTATGCGACCTGCTGCTCTCGCAGGGCCAGGTCTGGCCAGTGCCGCTGGGATCCCAGTTTTCATCAGCTGGCTGCTGGACCTGGGTCCGGACCTCTACTGCATGCTCTGCATTTGCCTCCACCAAAGATTTTGTAGAAAACAGACCAAGATCTATGAAGAGGAAGGAATGAATGATAAACTTAGCTTCAAACAAAAGCAACCGTTAAAGTTACAAAATGTACGACTTGAGTATCTGTCCATCCATCCATAATACATTGTGCATAAACGTACTTAATCTGAGGGAGCCAGCTAGTCCCCGGATGACAGTAATAGGGTTCTTAGAATCTGTGCAGAACTGCAGCAGGACTGGAGAGAACGCATCTCTTTTACTTTCCAACTGCAGAGAAACAACAACATGGAAACATTAAGACAAACTTTTATGCATCTGAGCATCAACTGTGTTTTTACTTGAGCAGAGGTTATTGTGCGTGTAATACACAAAATGACCACAAGGGGGTAGGAGATGCTGACAATGCTACCGAAGTGCTTACATAGATGCTAGGTGTGGGGGGGTTGAGTTTCTCTCGAGGGATGGGCAGCTCTGCGTTTAAAACCGGTTTAACAGAGAGGGCAGGTAGGAGGTACGAGTCCTTAAATTTCCCCTTCATGCGAGCCCCCCTGAAACAACAAGACATTAAATATTAGATATGGCCTTTCACGGTCCAAGTCATAACAAAATAAAAGAAATAATCTGCTTTAAAGATTTCCTGCACACAAATATTGCTTACTTGCAAGCTCTGATGATTTCGCTAGCTGTGTTCTTTATGGTGATTTCCTCCAGAGGAATCCTCCTCTCCTCTACCTCTGAAGCAATAAATGTCTCCCTGTCCCCACTCTCCACCTTTATGAGGCGTATCTTCAGTTCTTTGGGTGGCCCATCTGTCAGTGCTTTCAGTTTCTGAAAGTCATCAGAACATAATGCTGAAGAAGCTGATGGGAAATCAGACGAATGTCCAGAGCTGTTGCCCTTGTCTTTACTCCGTGCCCACTCTTCTCCTTCACTCTGGGGTCGGCTACATTCCTCCTTCCTTCTCTTCTTGTCTCCGTCACGGTCTTGTTCCTTCTCCCTGAATTCCTTACTCTGAAGGTCCAGGTTACCCAGTACCTGCCTGCTCTTTTTTTCCTTGTGTGACTTTCCGTCCCTGTGCCGTCGACTGGAGCTGGAAGATGAGGATGAGGAAAGAGAGGCATCATCGTGTCTTTCTCTGTGCTTTTTCTTTCTCTCTTTCCTGTCCTCATGCTTTTTGCTACTGCTACTGTGTTTGTGTTTCCGCTCTCGTTCTCTGTCTCTGTGTCGGTCCTTCTCTTTTTCAGGTTTGCATGTCTTCTGCGACTCTGCCTTGGAGCTCTGCCTTTGAGGGAGTATGTGTTTGTTCACCTCATAGCTATGACCAAGCTCCGCTAGTGAAGACTCTGAGATGGTGGTCAGTATTGGTCGTTGTTTCAATAAGTCTTTCACAGTTCCAGAATCCTTCTCTCCTGTGGATTCCTCTGAAATATCTTCCTCATCGTCATTGCCCAAAAGATCTGACTGGCTTATCTTATCCCATCTCTTCCTCGATGATGCCCAATCTGTAGGTGAGAGGGGACTGGGCTGTCCTGAGTTACTAATGGCAGGGGTTTGCGTTGGACTGCTAAAACCTGGGTGATTGGATGAACCTGATGTGGGAGAAGTGCTTTGTTGTTGTCTGCAAATGTCAGGCTCTAGAGAAAGAGATGAGGAGTACTTCACTCCCAATAAAGCAGAGGGAGGAGGACGACCAAAGGGTCCACCTCGGTAAGTGTACTTCTGGCTCTCAAGTACAGACGCAAGGTTTTTAAACATCCTGTTCACACCTGTCTGATGTAAGTGTGGCCGCTGTGGGGGTGGTGAACAAGATGGAGTTTCATCTTCATCTCGATCTGCTTCTTCTTCATCATCCTCACACTCACTTTTCTCTACCTCTGGAAGTCCATACAGCTTGGCCAAGTCACTATGGCGATAGTTGGTTCCTGTTGTGGCAAGATTGCTTTCTTGGGACTGCAAGCGAATGGAATTGGCAGGCTTGGGAATGACCTTAAGAACCTCCTCTTCTTCCTCAAGTGAAGAAGTACGACTACAAGGAGATGCCAGTGAACCTTGCCGACTTAACACAGGTGGGCTTGCATGTCCATCTGGTTGATAATCCTCAGTTGGAGATTGCTTTAGGGCAGGCATGAGGTCTGGTGCACACAAATAACTCTTCATGGGTGCCACATTTGTAGAAAATGGAGGTTTCGGTATTGCCTGTTCTCCACTTTGGCCAGAATACAACTCTTCCTCTTTCTTGATGGACTCATCTAGCATCTTCATAATGTTAGCCAATCCATCAGGCAAGAGCTCAGAAGTTTCCTCCTCAAATTGGGCACCATCAGAGTCACCACTGCAACTTCTACTACTGCCACCCAGACTACCAAGTCCTGTACTGGGCATATGTTTTTGAAGGCTGCTTGAAGTCGTGCTGATAGGTGTGCATGAAGAGTGAACATCCTTAGGGAAAGCCTGGTAAAGTTTGGGTGGCTCTCGCAGGGGTGGAGGGTTGGGAATTGCATTTGTAATCTCAGCATTATGAGAGGTTTTCAACGTGGTGACATCTTTGGATGGGTCAGGTTTCAGTTGCATGGTGTGCCTGTGGTTGTCGGAGGGGCTGATGAGACCTGACTCTGAGGGGTATGTGAGATTCCCAGTGGAATTCTGAGACGGTGCTCCACTCTTCCATTTCTCTCTCTGCCTTTGCTTCTCACGGGCATATTCTGTCTGGGGGGTGAGGGGAGGTGGTTGTAACCGTTCCATAACATTTGCTGCAGTTCCAGAAACACGTGGGGGCACTCCTCCTCGACTCAACCAGGGATAAGGTGGAGAATTCTGGCTAGGAGGCGAGATGGAGGAGAGTGCATTTGCTGGAGACAAACGAGGAGGTGGAGGCTCAACTGCACTACCTGACAGCAAACGTTCCAGACTCTTGATGGCAGACTCACCATGTGGCTTGGTCTCCATTTCTCGTCGCTCTACATTCCGTTTTCTCTCTTCATTCTGGTCTCTCCTTCTCTCTTCTGCTTGCATGTGGCCTTGCAGCTCTGCATCAAGATTATTCAAAGCATCGACAATGGACTGAGAGCTTGGGGCAGCACGCTGCAAACAGGACCTTGGGTAGACTGGGGCTGGAACAGTAGTAGTTGCCTGAGAAATTGAGGAGGAAGCTTGGATGGGTGCTGAGTTGTATGAATGACTAGAAATTGGCCTGAGGGCAGAGCTGACCTTTATGTGTTCTGGAGGTTGAGAGCAATGTAAAGGTGAAGTGACTTGAGGGAGAGTGTTGAAGAAGTGTTGAGAAGTCTTGCTGGTGATGACGCTCTCCCCCGATCTCTGAAGACCTGAGTTTAGGGTGGAGGGAGAAGAGGACACTGGGGTGTAGTTAGATCTGCCTTGTCCTGTGTGGGGTAGAGTGGACTGAATCTGAGATTGTGCCCCTCTATGTGGGTTTGGAAGGGTTTCAACACCAGGGTGGACACCCTGATACCCTGGATGTGTTACATTTTGACCAATCATGGATACATGGTTTGGGTTTGAGATTAACACTGAAGAATCTGTTGTTCTCCAGCCGCTCAGGGTACTGGGAATGGAGGAGGTGGTAGAGGGTGCTGAGTTTGTGGCAGGGATGCTTCCAACATTGGTGTATAGTTCCAGAGAGCAAGGTGGACGAGGATTTTCTAGGTTTGGGGTAATGACAGGTTTTCGAGCAGGGGCCTGAGGAGGGCTCACACGCTGTGGGGTCCCTGGACCCTGGTCGCCACCAGCAAGCCTATTTGATGCCTGAGAAAGGCGTGCGGCAACCTGAGAATCCCCTCTTGCTGAAAAGTCACGTGATTCCTAAACGGAAATGAATATTACAGTCAAGAAATCATAAGACACAAAATTGTAACTATTGATAACATTTATAGTTTATGACATATTGTGTAGCATACTATTTACTAATATTAAACAGCCAGCAGTTTTAAGTCTTAAGCAGGTAGATCTGTTTGTGCATCAAAGAGGTTATGTTTAATGCAAAACTCTGTGTGTGTTACCTGGTTCCTCCAGGGTTTATGGGGGTTGTGCTGAGGTACTGTGGCCTGGGCCTGGTTGCTGGCTGGTGGGCTGGAATGGACCAGCCCTGGGTGAGGCTGGAATTGGGGGTGACTGTAAGGCACAGAGGTGTGGTTTGCTGGTGAGGGTGCAGGGCGCTGCCCATCTGCCCGTGGTGATGATGAGGATGTAAGTGGTGGTGGAGCCCGTTTATTCAAAGAACTCAATGCAGAATCATGTCCTCTTTGTGAAGTAGTACCACGTGGTTCCACTTGGGTCTGGGCTGAAGGTCTGCTGTTGGGGTAGGAGTATGTAGAATGGTGGATGTGAGGGTTCTGTGAAGGTGGTCCCAGAGACTGTGGAGACTGAGCAGTCTTGTGGGACTGTGGTGGAGGACCCCTGCTTTCTTCATAGCCTCTTGTGTTGGGAATGGTGGGTGAAGACGTGGTTGATGGATTCAAGGAAGGCGGTTTATAGGGGAAGCTTGCAATTCCCGACTTTACAGCTGAATCCTGTAAATAGAGAATAGGAATTAGCCAAGTAAGCCAAGTACATCTAACGTAAAACAAAAGGGTAGACTCAACATCACACAATACATGACTTTCTATTGGATTGCTGTTCTTTACACGACGGTCTATCTTCGCTGATCTCAGTTACAGTCAAACCACATTTCACACTACATGACTTGGATTAAAGACAGGTCTAGATATTTAACCCGCTAAATTCATTTACACCTGATTTCTGTCTTTTGTCACAAAGGTTAAAAGTGAAAGCTGATAAAGTGGCAGTGACAGATGATGCCATATGTTAAACTGTCAGACAGAAAACAAGAAAAT
This sequence comes from Poropuntius huangchuchieni, assembly GCA_004124795.1. Lineage (NCBI taxonomy): Eukaryota > Metazoa > Chordata > Actinopteri > Cypriniformes > Cyprinidae > Poropuntius > Poropuntius huangchuchieni. Next base: position 10,556 of record SCHK01431764.1, on the reverse strand, counting down.
ATTACTGAATATTAACCTTCAGTTCAGCAATGACTGACCTGGAAATCAATGGGTCCGCTTTTGTGTTCATTTGGGTTCCAGGGTGCTAGACCTTTGTGCAATGGACTCCAAAAGTCAGGTTTGGGTGGGGGGTAGTTGGAGGATGGCTGATGATTCAAATGTACATGCAGCCCAGATATGCGCTGCATGGCGGAATGAGGCGTCTGTCATAAGAAACGGCCAAAAAGAGGGCTTGGTAAAAGTGTTTTAGGACAAAAAATGCAGAGGTGAGCAGATCAAAAGACATGATATGCTGTCGACTAACCTGTTCAGACCCAGAGCTCTTCTTTCTCTTGTTCGGACTGGGGCAGTCCTCCATGGGCCGGTGCAGAGATGGAGCAGGGGTATGCTGAATGACAGAGTGCTCTCCAAGAGGGGGCCCATGCCGCTTTAACTGTCCAGAATGAGAATGAGGTCCCCTGGGTTGCTGCTGAGTCTGAGGTTGAGTCCACATATCAGATAATGGAGGCATGGGCCGCGAGCCATGGGCTGAGAGCTGAGGATGAGGAGCACCATACTAGTGGATAAAGCAAGAGAAAGAGAAGTTGACGAACGTACAATCAACCACAACGTAGTTAAGCGCACTATAAAAAAATTGTATGGCAACTTCAGTGTAATATAAAGCTAGTCTTTCTTAACATACATTTAAAAATACTGATTTATACAGGAACACTATACATTTGTTTATATCAAGCGAGCATATAAAGAAACAGTAATGAAATATAAGCTCAATAATCACCTTCAGTAGCTGACTGGCTCGAGCTGTGAGGTGTGCAGGAGGTCCTGCGTTGTAGCCATTGTGCAGTCGGTTGTGGTTATCACCAGGCAATGGCTCATATCCCTGGCCAGTTCTGGTTGGTTCCCAAGGCCTGGGAGGAGCAGGGGGTATCCTTTGTATTCCTGGCAACAAAGCCTGAGACAGGTCTTGCTTATCTCCTCGATGTAAGGGACTGGAAATACAAGGACACATTAACACACTTTTGCCAGAAGCATTTGTAAAACAACAATAAAGCTTATTAAAAACTCACCCATTGTTTAAGAATTTACTAGGATGATTTAGCCCAGTTATGTGACTCGGTGGCATATGGAACTGGTGCTGATTGACACCTGGTAAGCACCTATTGAGAGATACGAAAACAAGGTTTTGCTTTGATCGTTCCTTCTCATAGCTCAGTTAGCATAACTTTATCAGTGAAGTCACTAAAAGCATGATGCGGCCCTGATCATGAGGTATATTACCTGGAGGGAGGTGGCCAGGCGCGGCTGCCCACGGGAGCCCATGGTCCCCGGTTGAGTCCGTCCAGAGGAAAAGGGTCCCGTGTGCTGCACCCGGTGAACTGTTCTGCTGTGTGATGCATCCAGCCTAGATAATAAACAAAAGACAATTTAGTTTCCTACATGTCTTTATTACCTTAGCCAATACATCCATCACTGCCGAGAAAAATACTTCAATTCTTGCATTCTTACATGTAGCGAAGTGGTTGTGACACTGAACTACTAAACTATTCAACATGCTGTCTTCAGTGTCTTAGATCAAGTCAGATAGCAGAGCAGACACTCTATATTTATTAGATACACTTAAGTGTATCACTTTTACTTAAGTATTATTTATGAACTGTAATTTTAATATTTTAAAAGCTTTAATATTTTAAATAGCTATTATTTTTACATTTTCATTTTCATGTTAGTTGAAGTTTTAGTAATTTCGTTGTGCTTTTATTATTTAATTGTGCTTTAATTTTTATTTTAGTTTTTTTTTCTACTGAGTTTTTTTTATTTTTTATTTTGTGTTAATCTTATTTGACTTTAGCTTTATTAGCGAAAACATTTTACAATAGTTTTAGTCAACGATAACAAATAATAATGAACAAAATAATGTCATATGCGCCAACAAGCACCAAATATTGTTACCGATATAAATTATTGTTCAGTGCTACATTCTACCAAGAGAACAGAACACATGGTTACTCACCACACTAGCTGTGAGTGTGAAGCCCTCCACTGCAAAACAGAGAGGGCCACTCACCAACAAGAAGGAGAAGCTGTTTACTGCTACTCCTGCCAACTGGAGAGAGAAAGAAAAGAGAAGAGATGGGACATAAGGGGGGTGAGGCACAAATAACTGCCAAATCCATTAAACACAGGGGGAAAACACATCCTTTGTAGTCTGTATGAGTGTTTGGCCTGAAGGCAGCTAATAACAAAGGAACCCTCCAGAACTTCAGTGCCACTCTCTGCCTCTAGGGGGCAGTGCTCTTCTGTATTCTAATGGGAGGAAAGGGTGCACAGATGGGCTTGTGGGAGTTCACCTGTAGGGTGAGTACACTGAGGTCATTATAACCCTTCCTAGGGCCTCTTGGCAGAGGGTAAGAGTGATCGGAGGGAGGGGACGACCAGAGCAAAGCCCTGGAGTCGAGCCAGCGGTGCCTGTGTGCATGTGTACATAAAGGAGTGTGTGTACTTGTGTTGCTCGAGTTTGATTATTTGCATGTGTATGAGTGTGTGTCTATGACAAGAGAGACACTGAGGTTAATCTCATTAGGCCAGGCGTGATGGAGAGAGGAAAGGATAGAAAGAAAGAGAGCAAAGGGTGGAGGGAGGAAAGGAACAGCAGAAGGCTTGAACAGGATGGATGGACAGATTAGGGAAAAAAGACGGGTCTAAAATTAAAGTGTTCTTTAGGGAGACACCAAAGTGAGAAGACCGGCTGTGCTCCCATGAAACACCCACGCATCCAAACACACTGAGCTTCCCACGCATTCTGAACACACATGGCACACACTGGATGCACAAATATTGGCAAGCGTGCGCACACACCCAATTGAAACCGCTTGGCACACGCGCATATATACCCATACAGCAAAGGATGCCTAGTGCACACTAATTATGGACTTGGCAAAAGTGTTTCAAGTGTGACACACACAGGCTCTCTCTTTCTATAGCACACAATAAACACACACACACACACTTATTATACAATCAAACAGGCCACAGATGCAAAATGTGTCATCCATAAAATGCTGTATAACCTGATTGGTTAGTCTTGAGCTACAAACTCAACATGCAGTGTAACACTTGCTGATGAAATTCACAACCCTTTAATACTTTAATACAGTCTTTAAGCTGCATTTTTGCTGATGAGGCATAAATAAATTAGTATAAAGATCAATAAGTATGTGCAAAAATTCAGAGACTGTTTGGATACAGTGTGTGTGAGCTATTCATTGCTCAGCAGGTTTAGTCAGTGTGCATGTGTGTGTATTTTGAGTCTACAGTGCACACAAGCCCACCCACTCCTCTCTGGCTCATGGTGTCGCACTATTAAAAGGCTTCTGTGATATTTCAGGAACTCTGGATTTAGCTGCTAGTGGGGACTGAAATAATCGTTACCCTGCAGCACACTGCATTCGTAGAACAGTTTCTGCATATTCACACACACACACACACACACACACACACTTTACCTGTCAAATAAGCATCTAGCACCACTTCTCAAACGTCAGAAGAATTAGGATTTAGCACCAACAGTTGATCATCTCAGCTGACTCGGTGGTCGTAGATTGCTGTAGAGAGATAAAGAGGTAATCATCAGTACATAGAGTTTGACTTGACTCTCATTTGTGTTCCTGATCTTTTACATTGGCTTCTGACCATCCAATCAGCACAAGTGCAGTAAAAACAGCCAGGCTTTGCAGCTGTGCCAGCAGTAACACAGACAGGGTGTCTAAAATGACTCCAGAGAGAGAAAAAGTTGACGCATTGTGATTTGGTTTAAAATAAAATCCAAACAAGAATTGGTTTTTAATAAAACTCATTCGTTTTTCCCATATTATTCTATCCTCTATTAGGAGCACAATGGAGAATCTTAACTATTTCATATGGCCAAACTGATAAATAAATACACGCTTTATTCAATAATAACTTTAAAGTTTCAGGAAAAAAAAAAAAAAAAAAACACTAAAGGAAATCTGTCTGCAACACTGGGAGCTCTTGGGTGGTGAGCAGGACAACAGTGAGAGGAAATCCGTGATACCATCTCACACACAATGGTGAGAGTTATTGTGGAGAGGTGTCTGAACAAACACAGGCTTGGATCTCATTGAGACGTATCGGTGTGGAAAGCCAACTATCACTTGTGAAAACTGTGGCTCGGGAAAAACACCCCATGAAAATTAACGGGTGGAATTGATGGGTTTATAGAAAATGGAAAGTGTTTTCAATGGTTGGTATGTGTGCATGTTTTAGCATAAGATAAAAAAGTAAGTTTGTAAAGAGGCACTTTCACAGTGCAAACCAAGTGTCTTCAGCAGTGAGTCTGCTGAATTCTGTGTGATCTTAGTTAGAAAAAAGTTTGAAGACTGCCGAAGTAGACAGTTGTGGGAAAACACGCATAAACCCAAACCGAAACTTCTCCATACTACATTTCCACATTTCACATAGAACGAAAAATCATACTGCTACAGCTCTGCTTTTTACAAGAACATGTTTTCAATTTCAAGTAATATAGATTTCTAGTAAAGTGGAAACAACACAGCACCCCGAAACAGGTTCTTTTTATTGTAAGAGAGATAAATCGAAACGCACGTACACGAAGTCTGATAACAGCTAGCTGTCTGCTGTGTAACTGGGGAACTCCCATGACTCAACCATGGAAAGGGCTTACCCCACAAAGCCCTCTTTCTCTTGCACACTCTTTACGGTCAGGTGATCGGGGACGCCCACCTAAGTCACAGCATAGGGAATTTCTGAAAGTGTGCCGTCATCGATCGTCATCTGCCAAGGTGCGTTGTTTTGGATGCATAACATATGAACTGTAAATTTACAGTGGGGTTTTTTTAATATTTCACCAAAGCGGGGAATCCGAAACTCAACGATGTCGATCAGACAGGAGAAAACAAGTGGCTTGCGGTGCAATTGATTATAAGAGTGAATGAGGTTGTGTGGTTATTGGTTTATTGCGAAGCATCGCATCTCTATTCGCTTTCATGTTTTATCCAACTGTTTTCTAGAAATGTCATGTGCGTTTACTCATACTTCAAAAACTCTTTAGAAGTCATTTAAATTTCGAATCGCTTTTAAATCATAAATGTTACAACGATGATATCATAATTAAAAAAAAATTCCCCATTCACCCCCACATCGCCCCTCAGCTTGATAAAATTCCCCATGACAACAAACATCAAACAACTATTCCAGTCACTGGCTTGGTCTTCACACTTACCAGAGCAATGCCTAAAAACACCAAACCAAATGAAGGCCACATATGTGGGCGTCTCCAACCAACCCTGTCCAATCAAGCTACAAAAAAAACCTTCAGGAAATCACCGTGAGAACTAACCAACCATACAGCTGGACCAAAAGATATGACGTCTGAAAAAAAAAGTTTTCAGGTTATGATTCACTTTTAAATAGATGAGGACTGACATCAATAACATGGCAATGTGAAAACAATTCCATTTTAAAAAAGTGCTATGGGTCGTGTGAATGATGTCATCTCCCAGCATGACGACAGCGTCCTCATTCCTGCCAGAAAAGTACCATGAAGCAACTCGGAGAGCCAAAACAGCTGAGCGTTCGAGTATGCAGAAAAGAGCGGAATGGAATGGAGTCAAGGAATTAGGCCAGGAGAGGGAGAACAGATTGTGATAAAGATAGGTAGATGAGAAGAACAGGGGAAATGGGAGAGCTGAAATGTTCCTCAGTGAGCAAAGGAGGCCAGCGGAAGGGCCTGTGGGTGAGCGCTCACATTTGGCCATTATATAACCCACCTCAGATACAGATCACACACAAAGGCACAAGGAAGCACAACGTCACACTAGGTTTGCGTCTGTTCCCTTCCCTCTGTGTGTGTGCCTGCCTCTGCCAATGATGCAAGGCCGAGTCGTCACGATGGCGTCGCTGCCTTCCAAACCCACACTCGTAGGCTCCACACAAACATGCGTACAGAGTGTACATCCTGATCCGATAGAGAGTTCAACTGAGGACACACGCAGCGCTCGCTTCTGTGTGACTCTCTGGCCGAGCCCTCGCCCACATGTAACTTCGCGACAGGCCTTCCTCAACCTTGCACCACCCTTCCAAAAATAACATTACAATAAAAACTTTCACGACTGGCCCCATTACGCTTTCAGAATGTCACAACTGGCTTCTGTGCACAGACCATGATTACTTTCCCTGCTCTCGTATTCATGTCATCGCCCTTGACCTAGTTCATCGCTCCTGATTTATGGCTGCTAGACAGATGATAAATCCATCTGGATGGAGCGTTTGAAGATAAGCGGCGCTAACATGACAGGCATCGATATGATATTGACACTCCGGCACTAAAATGTTGTCCATCTGGTATCAGCTGTTAATGAGTAAATATGTAGGCTAATATATAAACCAGGGCACACTAGCAGTGTATAAAAGTGTATAAAAGATTGTCTTGCTAGAGGGGAAAAGATTCTGGTAACCTAAATGTTCACCGTCATTCCTGACATGACACCAAAATCAGCAATTTTACTAATAATATGAATCGTGGATTCAGGTCCCAGCTCTCAGTTGTTTCTCTTTGAGTCGACACAAAGAGAAACATGATGCTTTTCTTAGTAACGCAGTGGTCATGTCCTATTAAGAGTAAACAGCACGCTGTCATTGTGGTAAACACTGCTGAGAAAACACCCTTAGTCATTACCTTGAAAGAGGTGTATTACTGACACTGATATTACTCATAAAAGAAGTCGTCAACATGCAACAGTTTACAAACCGTTTTACTTCTGTAACTTGCCAGGTTTCTAAATGAAAAAGGATTTTCACTGAAAAAATTGATTAGATTCTGAAAAGTGACTTGGTAACATCATCCAAAAAAAAAACTGTTTCAGTGGTGGACTGAGCAGTTACTTTGATGAAAGATGATGCAGGCTTTGAAATAACATGCATAATAGGGTCCGTTTTGATCTTATGTTGACTTACGTTAGAAATATGAAACAAAAGTGACAACAGATCTTTTCTTCAGTTTTGTGACGTACATCACAGATTATTGGAGAAAAAAAAAAAGTAGGGTGGGGACTTGGTTATGTCCATCAATTGTTGATTGGATGGAGGCAGATCTTGCAGTCAGTGAAAGTGAACTAAATTTTTGGAGAAGTCACCAGAGATACGCATGTCAGAAGATTATGATTTTAATTTAAAATAAATTATACATTTATGAATGTATGAACTGTTCACTATTAGATCAATAACTATATTTCCCCCAATAACAACTATATGACCTGTGTTACAACTTCAGAGACATGCCCTTCCAAACGTTTAACAGAAATGTAAGAGATCAGACCAAAGATATGTTGATATCTCTATCTGGATAGTCAGGGAAAATTCTGCTTTTGTGCTTGTCTGTGAATGTACCAGCATGTGAGATTAAAGAAAGCAGAACAGATATGATTAGAACGGAAGTCGTCGTCACAGCAACAGGAAGTGGGCCTCTCAAAAGAGGGGAGGGTGTCTTAAAAGGGACTGGGGGGAATGATGTAACATCCTGTGGAACATATTCTGTGTGTACGTATTTATGAATGGCCCAAAAATGAAAGCAAGGATTGGTCAGGTGTCTAGTTTCTCATCCTGTTAAGCCCCTTGTTGCTGTTGTCTTTCTGTCAGGGTTATACCCATACTGCTGTCGGTCAACTTGTGTAATGGTTCTTCTGAGAACTAGAGTAAAACTTTTAAGGAACAGAAAGAGTGACTGACGTGCCAGCACGTTACACAACAGACATAGCCCAAATGGCAAAAGCTGAAAGACGGGTGCTGTGCGTGAATGGCAGTGACTCAGTGTGCGAATGTCTGCTAGACATGAAAGTCTGGAGTGTGTCTGCACAGCCATCTGCGAGAAAAAACTTTTAATGCACTCAGCCACACAGACTGTACAAATGTGTCATCGTGTCATTGTGAGATGTCAGAAAACACAAGTTTCGCTCTTTCATTATCTTTTAACATTATGAATACAAAGTGCCAGAAATGACCTTTCTCCATCAAAACATCACAGCTTTTCATTACTGGAACAGTCAAACCTTGAACATCTGTCTTGTTTGTCTCTCGTTAGCCCCCAAAAGTCCCCTCCTACATTCAAACTCCTCGTTTCCCAGAAGCAAGTGCATTAGCCACCAACAAAACAGGCAGACTTATTAGTTATTAGTAACAAAAAGGATAAATCACAAACAAGCTGGCTCTCGGGTTGCCATGGCAACTGGTACGGCAGCACTCGTGTCTGACGCTCACAAAGTCGGAGAAGGATCCAGCCGAGCTGGATGAAGAGTCACGTCTGGCATCTAAAATATTTCAGACACTAATTGAAATATGATAAAAGCTAGTGACCATAAATAGACTAAAAATTTGACTTTAATGTGAAAGAGACAAACCAAGATGTTTGCGATACAGGAAAATAATCCCTCCTCAGTCATGTCTCCCCCCACGTTATGACGCACATCAGCGATCTGTGTGTTGCATCCTGGCTACTCACTCTATCCAAAAAACATCTAACTGAGTCACAGAAACATGACTGATCTTTTTTGTTTTCCACCACTCTCCATTCCTCTCAACCACTCCCACTATAGTTTCACCGCCCCTCCCTTTCTTTTACTCACTTTCCCTTTTCCCTTCACTCTGCTGTTCAGCCAAAATGTGAGATAACAGACCGGCAAAGTGACAAAGGAAAAAATAAACCAGTCAAGAGGGGAAAAACGTGGTGTCAGACAGTATTAAACTCTTTTCTTTCTTGTTGTCTTTAATTACACCACCTAAGACCAACTCATCAAACTTAATAACAACACACGTCCACAGACTCACTCACTTTCTCTTGTGAAATTCCTCTAGTTTGCCTACATCACTTCCTTTTGCCACAAAAGTACAGTCCTAACATGGGAAAAACTCCCACACACACAACCGTTAGAGCTCAATGGAATGAACGAGGAGGACTTACAGCCTACAACTTGTTTTTTTTTTTTCTTCATTTGGACAGTCCTGAAATACCAGTATAACCGCACACGCGTAAGCCCGGCTCTCTGTCATCATCACTGTCCAATGACTACCGTGATAAGCGTACATTGACTAAGCACTCTAGCAAGCCCACTGACCTACATGATACATCATCATTCCTCCGTTTCACATGCTCACGTTAAATGTGCAACCTTCAATCTCTTTACTTCCCCTGTTAGGATCACAAACACCCTTTCGAATGTTCTATCGTTACTCAAAATTAGTGATGGGAAGACAGACTCAAGTTCATTTAAAAAAAACAATGATTTAGTTATTCTTTTAGGTCATGATGTAATTATAATTCAAAAGAATGGTTCACGTAATGGACTTTGCTAATCAAAACACTGCCCTTAATACACAGTTCTTCACACTTTCAAACAATTGAGAATGAGTATACATTCACACCAATTTTATTTCATTTTAGTCTGACCTATAGCTTTAAAAAAAGTTTATGCCGTCACAATAAAGGGGCAGTGACGCTGCAATAAGGCGGCTAATTCAAAACACCCGCTGGTCTGAGGAGGACCGAGTCTCGGCAGCTGCTGCACTCTCGAAATTTACAACCCACAACTTCAAAGGGAAACAAATGCAGGCTCTCTGTTTTCATGTCGGTCGTGCTAATTGATCGGAAGTCGATCTTCAAAGGGATCTTCCTGTCCTTCATATACCCCGTATTTACTTCCAAGGGTGTTTATGACCGCCTGTAAAATGCAGAGTGTCCCAACTCGCCCCCCAGACGCGCTCACACAACAAACACCTAACTGTTTCACTATAACTTTACATGCTGTCAGCAATGTTTGTTCTACGTCAACACAAATATTCCTCCTAGCGTGTGACAGAGAAATTTCCCCTGCATATTCCCTTAACCCAGGCACCGGAATATGTTCAAACGCACATGCAAACGCAGAGAGAAAAAACACCCCACCCCCAGGCTGGGCTAGAGGCTTGTTGTAGTAGAAAACGATGCAAATGATTTCCTTTCAGACAGACGCATTCAGTTCAGCACGAGCAGGCTGAGGCAATCCATTCAGCTTTATGAGACTGCCCAGCTCGGCACATCCCCGCAGCAGAGCCCTGCCCTCCCGTGTCAAACAAAGAGCAGTGGATCACATTGCCATCACACACATAAATGGGCCAATGAAGTGATGCTCTTTTTTGGTTCGTTTTCAGTTCATTTCAAACTTCTTTTTTTTTTTTTCTCTCTCCATAGAGCTGATAGTCAAAAACATTTAGATGCATGAAGATTATAAAAAAGAAATAGTAGTAGTTTGGCATAATCTTTTATTAGTGTTTAAAAATATATACGCAAAGAAGCAATTTTGTTTTCAAATATGTGACCCTGGACCACATTTTTTTTAAAAATTGAAAGCTGAATAAATATGATTTCCATTGATGATTCCATTAATGATAGAACAATATTTGGCTAAGATACAACTATTTCAAAATCTGTGGGTTCAAAAAATACTGAGAAAACTGCCTTTAATTGCCAAATGAAGTTTGTAGCAATG
>SCHK01431751.1:9761-21322 GCA_004124795.1 Poropuntius huangchuchieni | reverse complement strand
TTCCAATTTTCATTTTTGGGTGAACTATCCCTTTAAAACCTCCATCCATAACATGGCTTTCACCAGTGGAAAAGTGTCTGAATCAGGAGAGAAATATGCACAGATCAAGCCGTACCGTTTACAAGCAAAACCAGTCCAAAACAAAAATGTCAGTGGATGATTTTCATACAAGAGGACAATAGTGGATGATTGCTTGCTCACACTTGGATTTCTCCTTATATGTTGACATGATGATTTTCATGTGTTTGTTTTTCTTTCTTTTTTAAAATGTAACTTTAATTCACTGTGTAGTAATTAAATTCTCTCCCATTTTATGCTCTACATTTCAAAAGGAATATTACCAATTTGTTTACCCACTGAGGAGTCATAACCCCCATGCTGGAAAGGGACCTTACAGCAACAGAACGCAGGGAAAATATACTCTCTCTATTTTTACTACTCTCGAAAACAGACAAAGAGCCAACAAGTAATAAAAGTAAACCAACAACAAGCTTATTCAATCTGCCCAGTTCCTCTCCAGAGGTTTCTGATAATTTTACAAAAGCACTGTGAGACACACACATACAAATATTGTATAATAAAGCAAAAATGGGAAAAAATACGACCTACTGTACCACATTTACACAGCAATTTCACCTAAAGCTTTCCCTTTCCTCCCTACAACACCCTGCACCCCTTAATTAGTAGTATTGTACGAATGTTTGTTTTCTTTCTGCATTTTAGTTAGAGCACACAGAACTATCCGTTCCCTTTATCCGGCTATTCACCACTGCGTATAAATTTAATTATAAACAGCTGGCTTGTGAACGCCGCTAATTAAGAGAAGGGGAGATGAGGGGAACAGCAGGTCCGAGACAGACACCCTCCCTCTCTATCCCATAGCAAGGCCCGTGAGAGAGCAGGAGGGATGCATTTGACAGACGGATGCATTGAGCTTTACAGTGGTGAAAATCATGATGCTGCACACTGTAATTCCCTAAACTCAGTCTAGCACACACATCATCTATTAAGGATGACCCAGCACATTGAGGATGAATAATAAATACATTTATAAATGACATGTATATTTAAAAAAATAAATATAGGACATATTGCAATCTAAATAGTTTAATTTACAGTGACAGTACTGTAAAACTGAGTGTGAAACAGCCGTCACCCAGAATCATCTTGCTCACTGTTTTCTCCGGATTGACAGGTCATGTGACTCAGCAGAGGGATTTTTCTCTTTCTTGTGATAAACAGACACATTGTGAATGTGTCTTTTGCAATGGGGTCACAGAGGGGTGATCTCACAGTGTTCTATATTTGTACTGTATTTAGACTTGCAGAATTGGCATATATTCAAAATATTTGGCAACAGATCCAGAGTCAAGGCTTCCCCTTAACTCTCTCTAATAGTTTTATCCTGATGACCAATGGGAGTGCTTACAGTGAAACGCAACAGGCACTTGGTTGAGGTGGGAAAATGAGTTTAATATCCATACATTAATCAATGTTCTAGACAAGCTTTGTGTTATGATATTATATCATTTATGATATCACTTTGAAGAATTTTGTAAATATTGAGGGTCTGTCGCAGATTTGTCATCAAGAGACATTGTTTCGTCAGAATAGTTTAGAAACAGACGGTCCAAAACAGAAGACACATAAACAGGAAATGTCTGGCTGAGCGAGCAGGCTAATTAACTTGAAAAACTATAAAAATGTAAATTTGCAATTTGCTACCACAGGCAGCTAATTAACTGCAGTGGGACAGTTAGGAGCAAATTTAATTTGCTAAAAGAAAGTGGAGAGGGGGGAAATATGATTTCCCTGGACCGATCAATTGGACATCGTGGGATACTTACTGCTGTACAAGAGAGAAAAACAAAATAAAGTGAAAATAAATAAAGGTAAAATTCTAATAAAATATTAATACATAAATAAAAATTACNTGAAAATAAATAAAGGTAAAATTCTAATAAAATATTAATACGTAAATAAAACTTAAAGAATGAGAAAAAGGGTGGTATAGGGAAGGGAAAAAAGTGAAAGAATGAGCCGTAACATCTCTTTGTCTCACATCCAGTCGTCATGCACTGCCTCAGAGAACATGTATATTACAACGTCTGTCTAAATCATCCAGGTCAGTTCATGCCTGTAGCCTAAGTGAGGTCACATGACCCCTGCAATGCTCCTACGTTCAATCCTCTTCAAAGCAGCGATTCGAGGTTAGCACTTTATCAGGAGTTCCAAGAAAAACAGCACTATTTGTGTTCAAATAGGGGTGTTTGCATGGGCTAGAGCAGTGTTTCTGAGAACCATTGAGCGATTTGAAAGACAGAAAGTGCAGAGAGATTGAGAACCAACTCCCAAAATGGCCTCGAACAAACATCATAACAGTGCGGCTATGATAATGAGATTTAATTACAACATGAGCTCAGCTGTTGTTTTTGTGCTTTGCCTTGTGGGTTCACATTTAGTGTGAGTGTCGGGGGCCAAAGCTAGCTTTATGGGTATTTATTGAGCTTTATTTTAGTACAACGCAGTGCTGAAGATTTGAGATGCCATTTTAGCAGATGGAAACAGGAAGAACCAGGGCGCAGATGCTTTTATTGGGCCATGAAAAAGATAATCACCCCCAAATGTCTGATTTCAGAGCAACCCAAAACCACTCAGTACTTTGCATGTTAATGCACTTTACTGGCGTGAGTAATATTAAAGGGAAAATGTGTGTGTTTAGGTCAAGTTTTGCTTATATTGTGTCTCCACAAAGATATATAAAGCTTCAAATCATGGGGAAATTGCTTATTAAACATATTAAATAATGTGGTCATGAAAATGTTACAATACAAAACGCTTTCTGCAGTGGTTACTGTACGTTTTGGATACATATGTATCTTTTTTATAACACTATTGAGCCTACGCAGCATTTCATATAACTGCGAAACATATTCAGCACTGTTAGCTTCAAGCTAGCTGGAGCTCTGAGAGAAGACAGGCTGCCAGGACAAATTTACAAGCAGCTATTTATCCTTTTCTTTCCTCCTCCTCTCCCTCTCTCGCTCGCTCTGTCCTCCCATGGCAGTAGCTGCAGTTTGTTATCTTTGCAGCCCTGTAAAAGTTTTATCTCGTAGAAGGAGAGGGATGACCCTGTCAGGCGGTGGTCTGACTTACGGGCCGCTGTAAACAAAGCAGAGGAAGGAGATTAATAGCTGGGAGTGGCATTTGGATGGAGGATTCTGGGACAGAAAAGCAGCAGCAGGTAGGATGTTGTCTTATCCGGCCCGTGGCCCTGAGCCCCGTGAGGTGTAGATCAGAAATGAAACCGTAAATAGCTACTGGAAACTTGAAGGGTTAGACATAAGGGTAGTTGAAGGACTTTAAAAAAAAAAAAAAAAAACACCGTAAGCTGAACTTTCAGCCATTCTTGTGTGTGTGTGTGTTTGGTAGAGAGATGTACAGAAGCCAAAAGCTTTGGGGTTTTAACTTTTGCGTTACCCAGATATATTGTTGATGTTGAAAAGCTACTATTACAGTATCATTCTAATGGAAATGGGCATGCACTTTAGACAAAGCCATTATCCGAAGCCAACAAAAGCAACTGAAATTAAACAAGGCTAACAAAAACACTGTTGATACAGCAAATGCACGATGTTAATCAAAATGCATCCATTAAGCCGAACAATTAAAATGTTTGCCGCAGTAAAAGCCTAGCCAACAGCAGAATAATGTTTTTAAACTGCGTCTTCTGATGGATCCACTAAATGAAATCAGTAGCAAAGGAAAATACGACAATAAAAGGGTATGTGATTGGAATTGCAATCCCATACAGCATCTTTTAACAAGTCTCAAACGGGTGTGACCCATTATCTCTATCTATAGAACCGACAGAAGTGAATATGCCTGAGGTCTGAATGCGAATTATTTAACAGATGTTCTGAATAAAACGGGTATTGCTACAGCCTTTCACCGGGGCTAATGAAATCCCATGGCTCAAGGAGAGGAGAGGACCAACAGTATGATTGCGAGATTGCTTTTACAGTTCGACAAATGAGAAATTAATACTGAGTAACTTACATTTTAGAGTGTTACAGTGTTGCAATGAAAATATTTCCAAACGACGCCATAATAGAACCCATTCCTGTATTAATAAGTGTGTTTGAACGAATCGGTTTAAGTGACTGATTCAATGACTCAAAGTATCTGCACCCTATAGAATTCAAGATTATTAGGCCAATGTTGAATACTATTTAGAGATGGTATGTGAATTGTGATGCTGAATGAATGAAATCAAATCAAATCCACTAAATGTGCAAAAAATACTTTACTAACAATAATTGTAAAATAGTCAGCCCTGTGTCACTTTCACACAGCATGCGGTAATTTATTATGTAGCTTAGTGTATTGTATTTTGTGATTGTCTTTTCAACATAAAAGCCAAACAAACCATAACTTAATCATTTTATTCCATGGAATGTGTGCTGAACTTTTCAAAATTTTATGCGTCTAGACACAATAGGTTTTTATCTCAGCAAATAAGCTATTATAATGGAATCAGTCCCAGCCTCCCAAAAGTCTTTTGTGGAAATGATAATTAATATTTTAAAGGCTTCATGATGCGGAGAGAAGTAAATAAATAAATAGAAACAGAGGAAGCTGAGCATTCTGGGATTGTATTGGGCAGGAATTGAAAGAGAAAGAGAGAACACAGGAAACGCTGCGCTGAGTTCATGCCAAGGCAAAGAAAAAGCAGCCGAATGAGAAGTGAGTGTTTATTAATTTGAGCCCTTTTATCTGTGTAATCGCTCGTGAAGGGTGTTTACTGAGTGAAGCGATGAAGATGCAAACATGGTTTGTACAAAGCTTCAACAAATGGACAAATTTAACAAATCTCTTTAAGGAGAGAGCTCCAAAGGGAGCAATTAACCTTCCAATTTTAAAGAACAGCTGCAGGGTTTGGCTGTTCAATTTTGAAATACAGCCACCTGAGGGGAACTGTTTAAAGTTTTAATAATCATTTTCATTATGAAGTGTGCACACTCTTCACGGCTTTGCTTCAGTGGATAAGTGCCTTGGGTGGCCCAAACCAAACACACAGTATGTTTTGAATTAATCTTCCACATTCACACATTAATATCTTCCTAAACTTCATATTTGTTAACATATATGATATATAAAATACAAATGTCTTCAATGCAATGTTAAATTAAATTTACTTATAAATATTGCTCATATTTAACGACAGACAAACACCCTGGTGAGGAGCCGCTACAAATATAAAAAACTTCATACCTTTACACCATGAACACCTCAGACTAGAATAATTCTTTTTTTAAGTGAAGCCTTTGGCCCTTTTTCTGGCAAGTAACCATGGAGAAATTCTTTGACAGCAGAGATGTGCCTGAAAGTAGTGTTTCTTACAAATATTTGATCTATTTTTGCCACAAATATTCTTTTTAGGAATATTTACTTTTTGCCAAAGGCAGAGAAAGAGAGAAAATGCTGGTATGGGTTAAACCCACCGGTCTACCTGCATCCATGCTAATTCAAAGGCTGCTTTGTGAACCACAGCATTGACCATGAAATACACCTTTAAAATTCTGCACATCAGTGCACTTAATATTAAAGAAGATTTAAATGGTGGAGTAGTAGATTGTTCTGTCTTGATGAATCTTAAGCAGGGCTGAGTAAATGTTGAAAAAACATTGTGTACCTTATGAATAGAGAGTAGAAATCATCTTTGACAGAGATAATGATTCTACGGGCAGTGCAGAAACACACTGGATGTGAATTCTCCTGTTTGGACTTTGACTGAATGAGAGTTCTGTGATGCTCTCAGACAATTTATCCCCCTGAGGAAAACCTAGCTGACTCTTCATAACAGCTGATCTCTGCAAGATTTATTAAAATGCTGTTTACTAGGAAATCGCTGAATGAAAATATTAAACTGCTCTGATGTGGGCTCAGTGTAGAGTGTAAATCAAATAGAGTGTTCATCACGATGGTTCTGGCAGGGATATTTTGTGTACACAGCGTAAAGATGAAAGAGAGAATCATTCTCGCTGTCTGTTTGAACAGTGTTGTTAGTACTTCAAGAAGTTTCTCAGATTAGTTTCGGCTCCCACAGGTGAAGTTATGGTCAGCAAACCCAGAATTTTTAGACCAGCACTGCAAACTTAACAACATCCCCAGATAATCTGAAACTGCCTAAGGAGCAGTAAGACCACATTCATTCCACTCTGAGATACTTGGAAATACCATATCATCAAGGTTTGCTTGACTGAGTTTTTGGCCTAAAACCTTTTTGGCTGGAGTGTCTGAGCCTATGATGAAATTTTGAAATATGACAGAAAAAGAAACAAATCTCATTTCACCATCTGAACACTGAGGACCTTCGTTTGTTCAGAGAAGTCATATTGACCTCGTTGCAACTCATGCATGTTGGCATTCTCCTTATTTAAAGAGACTAAATATTGTTTAGCAGCTTACTCTGCCGCCTCTAAATCCTGCTGGAGGACAAACATTAAAGCTGCGCATCTCAAGCGAGAACAATAAGAGCCATGTTTTTAAATCCCTGTCAGCATTTTCATTTTATAAGGAAAACACAATAAAAGCACTAGTCCATTGGGCGTCGCAAAGGTTCAGTCTTTGGGCTCTATAATAGAGAAGATAATATGAAATTATAAGCACACTGGTTTTTAATATGTAAACACAAGGAGGTTATGAGTCACAGGCAAGTGTATGAGATTTTGTGCTGAGCAAACTTCTAAATTTGATTCAGTTGCTCAGAAATATAGTACAGGATGAGTAATCTATATTTTTGGCTTTGTTTAAAATTGCTAAAAATTAATTTTGTTAAAGGGGTCATATGACAGTCCCAAAAAAGAATATTCTTATGTGTATTTGGTGTAATGCAATGTGGTTATGTGGTTTAAAGTAAAAAACCCACATTATTTTCCACATATTTTACATTATTTTATCTCCTCTGAGCCCCGCCTTTCTGAAACGGCTTGATTTTGACTAAAGTCAGCGCTGCAAGACTCCGAGGTGTGCTCTGATTGGCCAGCGATCCAGTGCGTTGTGATTGGCCGAACAACTCAAGCGAGTCAAGACTTTGACGGAAATGTTAACGCCCCTTACGAACTTTACAGATCTTCTTTATGCACCAAGAGCTTGTAACACTCCAAAGAGAAAGGAAAAATTCAGCATCCTAGGACCCCTTTAATGTTTAGGGATACACTAGTGTATAGATTCCCAGTCCCATTTAACATTGCTCAATTCGACATTTGCGACCTTTGAGAGGTAATCCGATTCACAAACCAATGACCCTTAAAATCTAACATGTAATCAGTGTACCCTGTTTATGTTTATGTGTACCCAGTGTATGTTTAGAAGCATAGCAGCTGGTTTGAGTTGGTTTAAGCTGGTCCTTTGCTGGTTATAAGCTGGCTATGAGCTAGTCCTGAGCAAGAGCTAAATGCTTTGGACCAGCACAGTTGGTGCTCACTAGATTTTCCTGCAAATGGATACCTGGCTCGCAATTATGGCACAAAGAGCCCTATCATGTGTTTGGTCCGCCTGTTGTCATGTTGCAGCCAAGTCTATAATGGCATTGTTGAACGTTCAGGTATTGACACCAGGAGAGTAGTGTGTGCTCTCTCCAGCACAAAGCGTATGTTAGAGCGGTGCTCAACCGAAATCAACACGCCATCTGAGCAATTTGAGACTCTAGTGGACCCCTGCTCAGAGACTGACTGCTGCTGATGGCAGAAACACAAATTATCTGATCATCTTGGAAGCAGTTGTACAACTATTCAGTCTGATTCTTTCCATTTGTATTTCTGTGGTTGTTTTTCTCCATGTCCCTGACCAGTTTACTTAAAGTCTGTCTGATCCATTCTACTCTCATGTAGCCAGATCTTTGACAGAATGTGCCGTCTGAGACTAGATGGACTCAGGCAGGCACTGAATGTGATTGTGTGTGGGTGTGTGTAGCACGGGTCTAATACAGTCTGTTTATCCTCACTGGTGAGGGTAATGCCAGTTATCATTCAAGCATTCAGTAAGAAGACAGACAAATCTGCAAGGAGCTCTCTTTTTCTTTCCCTCTCTCTCTCCCTCCCTCTTCCTCTGTCTTCTTACGCAGTTTGCTGGAGAAAATCCTGTCGGGATCCATTATTTGGTCTTATGCACCCTGATCCAGCCTGTCAGTGAATTCTTGGCATCTGCTGTTTAGTCACTATTATAGATGAATATTCAAACAGGGAAAACAAATAGAGCAGGATTTGCACAATTTACTGCAAGGAATTGCAGACGATTTTTAGACCATCAGCACGATTGTAAGTGGGATATTGCTTTTATACAACAATACAATAAACAATTTGAGTAATTTATATTTTTGATAGAATATTACCAGTTACTCTGTCTGTTTTTGTTTCGCCATGAAAGATAATTCACTTTTTTATTGATTCAAATCAGAATCAAATTTGCTTGTCTCTGAGTGACATACATTGAAGGGTGTTTTGTTCCTGAATAAATCAGCCTTTGAATGAATTGTTTGAGTGAATGATTCAATGCGTCACTCAGTCACGTTTCATTCCTGATTGAATCAGCTTTTCAACTAATAGGTTGAGTGAATTATTTAATGAGTCACTCTTTATAAAGTCATATATTTGGCTCCTGGATGAATGATAGGGTTGAATTAATAATTTGAATCACTTAATTTATTGTCTCATTCTTAATACAGTCACCTGAATTAGTTTTTAGTTTTATATTCAGTTTTCTTTTTAATTTTATTTGTAGTAATTTTTTATCTTTTTCAGTTTTAGTAATTTTAGTACATACTTACACATAGTTCTTTCAATTAGCTGCCAAAGAAACATTTCCAAATTTTGAGGTACATTTTTAATCTAATATTTATTTTATTTTATTTAAGCTTTATTTCAGTTACAGCAAATCATTTTTAATAGTTTTAATGTCTTGGACAATCAGATTTGAGAACTAAAACTAACTGATAATAATAATTAGTGCTGGGCAATGATTAATCGCGATTAATCGCATCTAAAATAAATGTTTTTGTGTACATACTATATGTGTGTGTGCTGTGTATATTTAATATAATAATGATAAAGTTATTTTTGTATAATTTCTGTTCAACTAGCTGCACTAAATGAAAGATAACTAATTCTCAGCTAATAGCTTTCTTATTATAGGTTTTTGCCTCAGAAGGGAGGAAAAAACACAAATGACAGAATTCTCCTGTGTGGGTTTATAGAAGCGAACTGTCCATCCTGCCAAGAGGGACAGAGAGACACAATCTCCTGGGAGGAAGACTGAGCCAGGGGAGCTGTCTCTGAGTGAACTGGCTGAGAGCCCAGGAACAACAGCTAAAACACACAGCGGCCTGACACACACAATAAACATGAACAGATGTGATATTTCCAGTCACGCTGAGCATTTCGTTCCACATACAAGCGCGTGTGTATAACTTACATAAGAACGTTTTGAACATGACCCTGTGACCTCTTGTCAAAACAGGTCACAATCTGATCTGTAACCTAGAGAGTGAGACCTTTCTGTGTCGAGATGGGGGAAAAAAATAAAAAATATATTTTNATCTGATCTGTAACCTAGAGAGTGAGACCTTTCTGTGTCGACATGGGGAAAAAAATAAAAAATATATTTCCCCCTGTGGTTTCCAGGGCAACGCTTTTCCCTCTCTAAGCACTGTACGCTGGGAAAGCTGATACAGAGCCTGAATCCTGAGATGCTCTTTCTCTTTATTTCTCCTGCCTGGGATTGAAATTAGAATCCCGTTGTGATCTGACGCAGCCTCTCGGCTCTGTGGGGTTTTGTCATGAAAATGACTGAAACAAACTTAAGTTTGTGTTTCAGTAGAGATTCTCTGGGGGATTTTGTGAGGGGCTGCACTATTTTATTTCATGACTCATTGATCTGTTGCACTCGGCTCACATATTCAGCCTTACTGTATGTCTATCTGTGTTTTAAATGTGTACAGTACCAAGGTCATTCCTTGATTTTTATGATCGCATTTCCTGTGTATGTCAAATGAGACTATACAGAGCTTGTGGAGACAGTAGAGGTCATACACGTCTTCTTGTCTGGAGCATTCATGTGAAGTGAAGAACAAAGGTTAAATTCTTTCTTTGTCCATAAGAAATAGGAGAGAATAGATGTCAGAATAGAGGGAAGATTCTGGATATTCCTGTATCTGGACATGACCTATAAGAGTAGCTTTTTAATATAAAGCTTTTCTTTCTCTCTTGATGTGTTTGCCTCTCACGCCCACACTGACATGCAAAACTATTAGCTCAGAATGTAGCATGGTCCATTTTTTTTCCTTTCTCACTCTATCCTCTCCCTTCATATTCATCTGCTGTCCAGCTGCATCTCTCTGGCTGTGGATCAGTCCACTCTTTCACTCCCTATGTGAATTAGTAGATTGTGAACATGAATTGGCACTAGCAAAGACCTTGATCTGCTAAACTTGTCGACTTGACTGTGATGTGATAATGAGGTTGCACATTACAAAGCAGCTGGTATTTATTAGCAAAATTGCAATACAACATCCCATCACCAATCTCCTTCTGATGCAATTTTTTGTTTATTATGTAGTTTTGTGGCTAACTCCATTATGAAATACCAACTTGTCCTGATTTTTAATTAAGTGTGTATATGTATATAAAGATATACACACATACACAGATGTTCAAACGTTTGAAGTTCGAAGTACGATTGAATCATATTGAAGTAGAATTTTTTAAATGTTTTTGAAGCTCACTAAGGCTACATTTATTTGATCAAAACCGCAGTCAAAGCCGTAATATTTATATAATATGTAATATAATACTACTTGTGAAATATCATTATAATTTTAAATAATGTTTTTCTATTTTATTTTTTTATTAGAATCAAATTTAATTGGTTTAAATCCGGTCTTCATTCTTATATGCTGATTTGGTACTCAAGTAACATTTCTTATTAATGTTATGATCGCAGGTGGAAAAGGTAAAGACATTTTATGCTGAGATCATTTGAGGTGTAAGCAACTTAAAATATTTTATAGTATATTTCTGCAAAGCTGCTATGACAGAGAAATAAATGTTTTGGTTTTCTGAAAAACAGACCCCTCTTAAACCCCTGAGCTGACTTCAAGTGTGAAACATCTCTCCAGACAGACTTACAACTCATCTCAGCCATGGGCCTTCGTACATTTGTTTGTGAGCAGGGACAACATGGATTCAACTTGAGCCAGAGGTGTATGTGCCTGTTTGGCAATAAGAAAAAAAACATGTGATAAATCTGTTGTTTTAAACTGTTGTGCTAAAATTGCTATGTGACTGTGCAAACGAAACTGTTTGAAAGCGCCGTTACGAGCAGCTTCAGCTTGTGTAAGTCTTTGATTCCATTATGTTAATCATTCTCACCTGTGTGCTGGGCTCAGAGTCTGCTGCTGTGTGTGATTGCAAGGAGGTGCTAATAATATTTTACTTAAACGCCATCTGCTTAGACTACTGAGACTGTTGAGCAAGAAAAGAATGAGAGCGTTAAGCCCCGTT
>SCHK01431733.1:2482-14161 GCA_004124795.1 Poropuntius huangchuchieni | reverse complement strand
GTTTGGAACGGCATGAGGGTGAGTAATTAATGACATAATTTGAATTTTTAGTGAACTATCCCTTTAAGAAGAGCTACTATGATTTTCTTCCAAAAATCACTTTTTGTACAGAATAGATACAGAAAATGAGTAAATGATGAAAGAATTTACATTTTTGGGTGACTCATCTCTTCAAATTGGTGTATCCTAATGTACTGATAACAAAGAGGAAAAAAGTGTTTTTACTGTAAATTATACTGTAATTATAGATTTATTTGACATATAATGCAATATTAAACCATAAACAGTTTTTACTGTATTTGATAATATAGCTTACAACCAATTAAATCTTTATTGTAGCATACTTTTAAAACAATGTATAAAAACTACCTTTTTTTTTTACAGTACATGAAGGCCAGTTCTAAATTTCAATATGAGCACAAACAATATATATTTTCAAAGTCAGAGAAATCAGAGAAGTGTTTGTTTTGCTGGAGTGCTTAAAGCAGCAGCAATACCTGTTGAATGTAATCCCCGACCCACATGAAATATTGGCACTCAGCCATGATATCTTTCTTCAGCACTAGTGCACGCAGAGCCGTGCTGCTACCACAACAATGCAGGGAGAACTGAACTGCGTGAGCCCTCACTGTAAAACCCTCACCCGCCAATAAGAACAATATTCTTATAATCAAACCTATGTGAGATCTTAGAGTTCATACTATATGTCAAGATGACCGTCAAGCATCTGAAGTACTTCCCGTATTCCTCAAGTGTTTTTATAACCCTAGAACACTAAAAACCTCCTCTGAAAAACAGTGCTATAACATTATAGTGGATCACTAAAAGCCCAGCGGTTGTCAAATCTCATTGATTAATGCTCTGTTTGTTCTCCGCACAAAGCACAGTGCTTTAATGTCCCTGACATTTCTGTTTGAAACCCTGTACTTTATTTCCATTATCTTATTACTCCAATCAGTCACAATAATCTACTATCGAACTAAACGGTGGGTTCTTGTTGCCTAAACAACATTAGAGTGTTAATTCTCCATCTGAATCATCAGTTTCAAGGGGCAACTGACATATTATTAAATATTTAGTACAGATAAATGACTTGGATTTAGAAAGCTAGCTGAAACGTGTCTCTACATTTTGGTGTAAAACATCAAGGGAAAGTTCTAGGTTCAACGCAAAGTTAAAGCTCCAAATAATCCCCAAACTCTCACATAAACATACTTTTTCATATGAAGTCCAGAAATAACATTCTGATGGATGAGCGTGAGAGCAAAACTTTACACAAAACCCCAGACTCCTCACTTGTCTAACATTCTCTCCAACTATTTAATAATAGTGAGAGAAACTAATTCCCCATAGACTCTCTCTTCCTTGTGAGCTATATAAAGAGATGAGATTGAGTAAGAGTCCAGTGACTGAGAGCAGAAGCCAGTAGGGAAGTGGCTCACAAGAAAAACTACAGTCTTTACAATCAAGCACAGAAGCTCTAGCGGAGAAAGAGAATAAAACCAAAGCAGTCTGAGTGGCACAAGCTACCACAAAAACCAAAAAGTTGCATGTCCATACAGTATCAGATAGTCTCAGGCAGTTTCAGATCTCCCAAATACTCTCAATTCCCTTGTGACACTCAAGACTAAGGTGTTTGGACTGAGAAAGGAGCCTTTCAGGATTTCTCTTCCTCAATAATGCACACTACTGGTTTCTCTTATACTTCTACTGTATATTAGGACTAATAAATCTCTGTTCTATTCGGTTTTGTTAATCAACTTCTATTACAGACTTCTGTAAGTCACACCAAATGAGTCCATTTTTAATACACTGGTTACAGTGACGTTATTGTAACACACAGCACTAAGCCACTGGACAACTATATTCTTTCAACAAGATTTGATTAAGCTTTTTTGTTTCTGCCTCAAGACTCCCTTGAAATTTCCATGACTTTCTGAATATATTTCCATCTAAAGCTCAAGGTACAGTTGTCAATTTCTGTAAAGTCGGGTGACCTATGAAAAGCACTTTATATATAAAAGTTTGCGATAAATTAAAAGAAAAATAGATAAAATATAAATTGATCAAATAGATAGATAAAATATATATAAAAATTAGATCAAATAAAAATTGTTAATAACAGATAACAGTAACAGTTGATAACACTAGAAAAATAAAATAAAACGATATAAAGAAAAAAAACTACAAGTATTCATTCAGGTTTTACAGAGGTTTTCCCTCAAAACATAGCTGAACCTCGTTGACAACTAGCCCCGGTCTCCATTGTTTATTATAAATTCAAATTTCAAAGAACAGTGATGTTCTGGGAGCTAAAGGAAGGGCGTTTTAATGCTCTGTTGTGAGAACACACGCAGCAGCAACACATTGCGCAACCAAGAAAAATACTCGAGTTCTGAATTGCAAAATTTCTCAGGACCCTCTTTGGGAGGCGAACAATAGCTTAGCCAAACATCAACGCCACGCCCATGGGGTCGATGTTGCTACAAGAGTCGCGAGCCACACTTTCACGCGTGTACTGCTGCACGCGACAGGCGCGTGGGAGCCTCAAAGCCACTACCGAGAGCCGAAACCACAGCCGAGCGAAAGACGAAACGATTCGCTGCGTACGGATATCCAAAGCCTGTTTAAATCTGCCGTCGCTAAGTATAATGCGATGACTCGAGCTGAAACGGGACAGCAATATTTTGTTATAGGCTATTTATTTTATCCCACAGGTTATCAGGAAGTTTGACGTAAGAGTTTTAAATCTCGCATTTTTAAAAAGGATTTAACGAATGCGTCGCGTAACGTTGCGCTATTTAGAATTTAAAGTCGTTCGCACCGAATTTTGTCTGAATGCTCGTGCCTTTGACATCCTGAGGGATAACTTAGCCTAATCTTTTCAACTGTTGATAGTATAGCCTGTACGTCAGTTTATGATAAGATTCTAAATATTGTTATCAAAGGTCGTAGACGACAGTAAACAGGTGGGTAAGATGTGACTCTTTGGGATCTGATGGTGTTTGATGAGCTGGAGACGGGAGGAATTGTGCAGCTGCAGTGAGCTGGAACAGCAGAGGAGGCGGTACAGACATCCTGACTCCATCCCGTGGAGAACCCGTCAACTTTCTGCCAACTTTAGATTGTTTTCTTGCCATTATCATTGTTAGCTTTTTGACGGGAAACAGAAACGTAAACGTGACTCTAAAATGTTGCATTTTTGGGGGTGTATAACGTTCTTCTATCGTGAATAGCCTAGCCTGTATTTAGGCTAGTTCAAAGTTTTAGTTATAAATCGTTATTAATCTTCCTTCCGTCACTTTCAGTGCGCAATCGCTCGGTTCGTTTCGCGGATGCCAAGTTTGCTACTTTTAGAAAATGTTTAAACGATTTTGTGATAGCTTTTGTATAGCCTATGTGTCAATATGTCTTTGATATTTTACAGGAAAGTAGCCTATTGAAGCGACTATTGTTGCATAGGCAACTTCTGTGGTCACTGAAACGTTTAAGACGCGATTGAAATGTGTTAGCTATACTTGCGCGGTGTAACATTCATACTTGTAAAATTCCACAACTTTTTTCTGTTAAAACCACGCAATGATTCGACTGACCCATTTAAATGAAGGCGCTTCACTTTTTTTTAATCCATTATAATGCACGACTTGCTGAAAATGCGTTGTACGTCAGGCGCGCTGAGATAAAGTTGAGGTAACATTACGTTCGTTTCAAAGTCTAGATTGTTTCAAAAGGGCGAGGACGAGTCCTCCAAGTTAAACGTAGCCTAAGCAAAGAAATGCAAATCGATGCAGGTGTGCGGGCCTCGGAGGTGACGAGCTGAACTCCGCTCTCTCAGAGCCGGGGCCCCATTGATCAGCTGAGAACCGGCGCTAACTAACTGCCCCCGTCTCCATAGCAGCCGCCTGGACGGCGCCGCGAGGACCGGCTGGAGGGCCGCCGTGAATGGGTGACGTCACGGGGCTGGCGCCAGAGAGTCTGCGAGAGCGTGAGCTCGCGGCGCTGCTCTGTAGTGCTGCTTTGCTTGGTGCCAATTCATCACCTGTCAGGGATCAGTCAGGGTGTCATGCGAAATGTACACAGCTGTGAGAACAAAAAGACGAGAGAGAAAATGGAAAGAGCCAGTTGCGGCAGATGCGGACGAGCCCACAATGCTCTCGCGTGTCACGTTTGTAAGTCTTTCGCGCTCGGAATGCAGTTTCTGCTGCAAACATTAGCTATTTAAAAATGTCTAAATGCATCGGCCTGGAGGAATCTTACAAGTACTTCGTTTTCGAAGGAGTGATAATGAGAATGTATGAGCTGCATTCCGACACATCAACACGATTGCGTTCCGACGCATCTCCGCAAACATCTGTTTAGTCGGATATGCACAAGCAACCAGGAAATCTCTGTCTCCATTGTTACTTAGCATGTGTAAACAAAGAGCTTTTTTCTATTTTTGCCACCACTCTCGCTCTAGACTGCCAAAAGGTTTCTAAAAAATGGAAATATAATCTGTGTCAGGATAAAAATATTCTTCCCGCTTCCAAAAGAATGCATTTTCACTTCACTTGCACTTGTGTTGTTTCAAGTTAAAACTTAGAGTACATTTTCCCGGCCAGTGATTCCTGCATGTCTGACTATCATAATGCTGCGCGCATTCCTGCACTAGAGAGCAGGAGGATCTTCTGTCATCACTATTACATCTTAAACGACCCTCATCACAGGCCTAAAGACTGCTCCCATAATCCCCCACAGTCATGATGTGTATAAACAAACATAAACATTAAGGGCACAGCACCAGCTGCAGAAAGTAAAAACTTAAAAATGCTGGTAGCCTATGTCCACAAGCAAACATTATAAAGAACGCTACTACAAGAGCTTTGGTTTTGCACTTCAGTGGATTTTAAAATAATTTTCTGTGTCCTGAAGGAAGGACAGTGGGCACAGTTTCTGAGAAAATATATTTCTGAAAATAAGGTCAAGTGACTTGGTGTAAAAAATGCTGGCAACAACTTGCCATCTTTATCTAAATCTGTGGCAGCGTGCCACGAGAATGCCACTGACCTCGAGGTAAATGTTGATACACTGTGTTTACATAGGGAAAACAAGGAAAATAAAAACCAATAGTTAGAAGAAAATGTCTAATGTGTTGGAAAATAATAACACATTGGTTGTTTGTTAGAGATATGTTCAGTTCCTGCCTTTTAATGGTTAAATTCACTGGGTATTGTAAATTTAATAAGCTGAATTGTATTTTAAATACAGAGATATACCCTAATAAAATCAGTTTACATCTTAAGGATGTATCCCTATTGTATAGGGAAGCCTAACTCATGATGTCCAACATAACATAAATCAGTCTAAGCTCGTTTTGATACATTTTGACTGTTACACTAGAAACAAAAGCGGAAAATGCGTGAAAACAATCTTACACTTGCAAGTCACTAATTCTCTTGATCGGAAACAGGTACACTGATTTGAGAAATTATCCGTGGAAGCTGAAGGCAGTCAGCGCCACCCTAAACAGGCGCTTTCACTGGTTAAGAACGCGGAAGAAATGGGCGGGCTTAGATCCCTCAGCACAGCGACCAATAGCGTTGCGCGAAGGCGATGACTGACGCGTCCATTCCCACCAATCAGCGCGTTCCAAACCAGCGCGTGAACAACCCACCCAGCTGGGTATATATACAGCGATGACAGCTCGCTAATCCACTGCGTTTGCTTCGACAGCCCAGTGCAAAGAGGAAATCTCGAACACAAAAGCGACTCTTCCGACGAAACCATTTCGTACCGAGGTGTCAACATGAAGGCTATAAGCCCAGTCAGGTCTTTCCGGAAAAGCAGCCCGAATGTGACGGAGCACAGTCTGGGAATCTCACGGAGCAAGACCCCCGTGGACGATCCCCTAAGCCTGCTGTACAACATGAACGACTGCTACTCCAAACTGAAGGAACTGGTGCCGAGTATCCCGCAGAACAAAAACGTGAGCAAAATGGAAATCCTGCAACATGTCATCGACTATATCCTGGACCTTCAGATCGCACTTGACTCAAATTCCGCAATCACCAGCCTGCATCACCCGCGAGCAGGGCAGGGGACATCCAGAACACCCCTGACAACACTCAACACAGACATCAGCATCCTCTCATTACAGGTGAATGTCCCTAGAAAGATTAGTGTTCATTGTGCTATCTATCTATCTAATCTCTCTTTGCATGTGATTTAATAAAAAAAAAAATAAAAAGTGTTATATAAAGCTATATTGATTTGTTGCATGTTTTTGTGCAAGTTTGACTGTGCAAATAACCAGACTTAATAATATGCTTAAGTAACATTATTTATTTTTGTCCCTTTAGACACCTGAGTTTCAATCAGACTTGATCACAGAGGACAGCAGGACACTTTACCGTTAATCAGGTAAATGCTCTTGAACACACTGTTTTTAATGAGCCTTGTATTTTATGCTGTAAATGATGGCCAAAAAATAAAAACTGTGTGCCATCAGAGCAGGGTTTAATTTTAAGAGCGTCTGATTAAATCTGTTAAGGACCATTGTGTCACATAGTCTGTAAAGTTGTATAAAGTGTGTAATAAGCATCAGCGGAGGTTGAAATGCAAGCATTGAGCGAAGGCAGAAGTTGTGCTCGTGTACATCTGGAGCCCAGGGTTTTGCTCAGTCTCTGAGTGTTTGGTTAAATGTTCAAACTGCGGCTTCCTCTCTGGCGCCAGGCTGTCCGGATCTCTGCCCTGTTTGCATTCTCTAAATGCGCCTCTTTCTCAATCTTTTGCAGGTGTTTGGTTAAGACACAAGAACACACAGGACCTGGGAACTGGCTTTTCCTCTGATTTCTGTTCTCAGTCTGGAGTTTTTTTTTTTTTGTTGTTTTTCTTTCCTGTAATTGAATCAAGAGACTTTTTTTTTTTTTTTTTGCTTCTAAAAGGACAATCCATGTGATGTGTTATAAGTTCGGACATTGATTATTTATCTTCTAAAAAGACTTATTTGGTCCTTTCTTCAAGAGGAAGAAGCACTATATTCCCTGAAAATAGGAGGGAAACCTGTAAATGATCACAAGGAACCTTTTCTCTGCATTGAGAAGAAGTCTTACCTTTTTTTCGTGAAGACCGTGTGAATAGGAGAAGACGTGGTTAGTTACTGTACAAAGTTTAAGTCTGTTTTTGTCAATTCTTTTGGCACACGAAGGACTGGACGTTGAAAATGACATGATGAAACCTTGTGAACTCTCTCAGAGTTTTATCTTGTATAGTTGCAGAAATTGGACTGTCAGTATCTGCAAAGTGTTATGCTGTATGCTGAGACTTTTTATAAAAGTAATATTGTAAATCGTACCTTTTTTTTTTTATACAAAATAAATCAAATGCTTTATTTGACGCTGGTCTGTTATGCTTTTGTGTAAAAATGTCAGTCTGCCAGGGTTGTGCTGTATGTACCTTAACTTTTTATATCCAGGATTCAAAAGCATGTCACTGACCCTTCACACATGCACATTCACCCACACTGATTGGAACCTGAATCAATCTTTTACATTGCCATATGGCTGTGTAAAAATGCATTCATTTCAGTCCGTAGTGGAAATAATGTGCTTTTTCTCAATATATATAACTGTCCACAAATCATACAGCTTATACAGTTTTTCTTGCAACTGACCTCTTTCTCTCTTCCTGTATGGTGAAACTCATTTCTTGAAGGTGTTTGGAAGTTTGAACATAAATCGTGATCATATCCACGGGTTCTCTCATTCGTATAATGCAGTTAAATCAATGCTTGAGCTTTTGATTTGTGGAATTCGGTTTGTAAAATAATTGACTGTTGATTTACAGTCGACCCCTTAATGAGCGCAAAAGAATAAATCTGGAGACCTGGATAGTGTTTTTTTTATTATAATTTTTTTTTACAGCCTCAGCTAATTATTACCAAATCCCCTGGACTAACATTTTGTGAATAAAGCGGATAAATTTTCAATGTTAGCATATCAGACATTAAAAAATAGATTTAATGTATTGTGTAGTAAGTGATCCACACATTTGAAGTGTGCGAAGGAAGTCATTTTGCGGGATGTAATTCAGGAAAACTATTTAACTACAGGAAAAAAAGATAATAGTGGTATGTGCTATTTGTGGTATTTCTGCAAATTGTACATTTAAAAATTAAAGGTTGATTCTTAAATGCAGCCTGAACCTCCATTAATGTTGTTGATATGAAGAGTGCGCCACCTGCTGGAGGCCAGACTTCACTTCAGAAAAACAATGATAGTTTTCAGTTTCATGATTTATGGGGAAAATGATTGGCAGTTGGCAAGTCTCATCAAAATACACGTGTGAGATTTTAAAATAAAAGTTTTTAAGTGTTATGATTTTAGTGTGCAATCCATCAGCACACACTAATAAACAAAGCTTACATTTAGTAGAGATTAACTTCAAATGTGTCTGATTTTTATTTCATTTATTAATAATGCATTATTTCAATTATAAAATCATGAATTCTCAAAAGATTCGGAAAGAATGATGTTTATTAACGTGAGAAAACACTGAAGATACTCATACACACAAATCAAGTCTTACAGAAACCTCTATTATTTCTTGTTTTTCTCTTGAAGTAACACTGATCACAAATAGATTCACTCATCTAAAACACTACAAGGCAAAATTCAGACAACAAGGATGACCTGAATGTGAACTGGGCATTCAATCACAAATAAATAACAGCTTTCACATCACCGATCACAGCAAAAACACCAGCACTAACTCTATGTGGTTAAATCCCCACTCTACTTGATGGATTTGAATACTGTGGACCAACCTACACTAGATCTTTAATGTTAGCAACAGAGCATGAAATAACAGGATTTGCACTAAACAAATCAGAAACTACGAACAGCTTCACAGCCTCCGTTTATTGCTTTTTTAGCACCACTCCAAAAACAGCAACAATGACAGTTCTCACACTTTTACACTGCATCTTCTTAATCAGTATTTTAATTTTGTTTTCCATTTAAAAAAAAATCTAAATGTCAAGATGGATTTGAGGATAAAACAAGACTGTGAAATATAATAAGGCTTGTTTTGAGAATTTTTTTTTTTTTTTCGGTAACACTACAAAAAGCTTTAATTCGTTAGCATTTATCAGCACAACACCTACTGACATTTTTTAAATATACACTCTTAAAAATAAAGCTGCTTCACGATGCCAGAAGAACCTTTTTTGTCTAAATGGTTCCTTAAAGAACCTTTAACATCTTAAGAACCTTTCCGTTTCACAAAAGGTTCTTTGTTGCAAAATAAGGTTCTTCAGATTATAAAAAGTTAAGAAAGAGATGGTTCTTTAAAGAACCTTTGACTGAATGGATCCTTGTGGAACCAGAAATGGTTCTTCTATGGCATTGCTGTGAAGAACCTTTTAAGCACCTTTATTTTTAAGAGTGTAATATTATATAAAAATTTCTAAATATACTATTGATTGTTGTAATTCATGTTGTGAATTTATGTTCATTTATAATACGTTAATGTCAATTTATGCACCTTAAAAAAGTAAAAATGAACATGCAAAAATTAACATTTACAGCTTTATTCATTTAGGTTAAAATATTTTTCATTGTTACCTAATGAATTTACAAATGTTAATGAATTGTACTTAAAATTCTTTTTAAAGTGTAAACCATCAATTTTAGGTTTTATATTATAGATTGTATAAATGTTATGCTTAACTTTTTTTTTTTTTTTTTTTTACTAATCATCGATTACTTCTTTTAAGGAACTTTAAATATCTTTTATGCAAAACTAGCCAAAAATACTGATTAAGAAACTGCAGAGAAGGGTCATTTTTAAATTGTGTTAACTATAAAAACAAACCTAATGAGTTAACACAAAAAAAGTTTTCTGAATGAAGAGTTTCTCTGAATCTTAGCAGTTGTTAAGACTTTTTTTCTTTTTTTACAGTAAGTTAGTTAGAAACCTTGTTAGGCTCACAGGACACTCTCTCGTTCCTCAGCAGCGTCGGGACCGGTGGACCTCTTCCGCTGGACTCCACGCAGGTTCTGGTTGGGCATCGAGCTGGTTTCGGTGCTGGATCCTGGTCGTATAATGATGGAGGGGCAGTCGGTGGAGTCGGGCGTCTCCTGCTGGGTGCTGTTGTTGATGTTGTTGTTGAGCGCAGTATTGTCGGGTGAGCAGTTGAGGTTGCTCACAGCTGAAGTGGGCCAGCTCTCCTCAGGGCTACTTGTATCAGATGGAGCATCAGAGCAGATGGACATCCGGGCCACAGCCTCATCCTGAAGGTTACTCAGCCTGTGTGGTAAAACTCGCTTCTTAACCGGACTTTCAAGAACCAGCTCGATCAGATGGGCCTCTTCTTCTTTCTTCTCCCCCTTCTCCTGAGCCGCCTCGCTCTCCTCGTCTGGCAGCGAGTGGTCGGATGAGCTCCTGCTGGACCTCACTCCAGAATCGGATGATTTCTTGTCCAGCATGATGTCTGACATGAAGCTCTTCCCTTTAGCTAAGAGGCCTAGATCTGGTTCTGCAGCCCAGGGTTCTTCTCTCAGCAGCGGGGTGGCGTCTGTCTCCTCCTCTCCTGAATCTTCTTCATCGCTTGGTATGCTGTGGTAAGACGGTCCCTGTCCTTTGGTCTTGCGTCTGGGTGGGATTTTAGTGGTGGACCCATGCTCTGACTTCTCATCCTCCTCTGTAATGGGATCTAGAAGAGCACCGTCTGGGACGGAGGAGAAGTCCACTATAGTGTCTGCAGGTTTGGAGCTCTTCTTGGTGAAGGGTTTGCGCCCGTCTTGCTCGCCTTCCTTTGTCTTCTCCTCAGAGCTGGCTGTGAGGAACTGGCCGGACAGGGCTTGAGCGGGACTCTCTCGTCCAGCAGCAGATATCTCCAGATGGGACATGTGCGAGATGTATTCCTGGTAAGCATTGTGATACTCAGCTTGCTGCTTGTCGGTCAGCTTGCAGATGTCGTTGGATGATTCCTGAGAGTTCAGACTGGATATGCTTGGCGCCCGGTGAGTGTTGGCCTAAAGGAGAAGATCAGCTCAATTAACTGAGACCGTAGCATGAGAGAAAACATGTTAGGTGATGTGGAAGAAAACACAGAAGCATCTCAAGAGTTTATCCAAACCCTACAGCAGCAGTTGCAACTGGCTGACACTCCAACATAGTAGGAGACGATAGGTTGTTCAATGAATTTTTGAATGAGTTTTCAAATAGGATTCCACGCAAATGGGAATTTTGCCTGAGGGCAATGGATTTTCCCATGCGGATTTTGCATGGAGTTCAGTTGGTCATGTGAATTTGCTGCAATAACCAACAGAAAGCTGTTTGTTTGCAAGTGATTTTTGTGTGACCTGTGCTTCATAAATTGCTAAGTTATTTGCAAGTGTACGCGGCTGTAGCTACTACAGCTACACCAAATCACGTCATAGGATTGGTTTGTGGGATTCTGTAGAAAAAAGGGTCTTAGACACCCCAGTCTAAGGAAGTGCTAATCAACAGCAAGTTATTTTGGTCCCACTTTATATTAGGTGGCCTTAACTACTGTGTGCTTACATTTTAATTAATCATTTGATACAATGCACTTATTGTGTACATACATGCTTTTACATTTTAAAAAATCTGCATGTAATTACATGTGTAATAATTTCTATAATTACATTTATAAATACACTGTAGACCCGTCCC
>SCHK01431725.1:6508-36005 GCA_004124795.1 Poropuntius huangchuchieni | reverse complement strand
TAAAAGATGGAGATTTTATAAAAATAACAAAAATTATTAACCAAAAATATTAAATGATTTTAGATACAAAATTTATATTTAAATATGTTTATAATGATTTCTAAAACAACAACATTATTTGGTTACCCTGGAAAACACGCAGGGCATGAAGATGCCCTGATCTGTTTTTCTGGGAGGAGGTGCTGGATTAGGAGCACATCAAAGAGTGTGAAAGTGAGCTACTTTGATGATGTTTACAGTAACACACCTGGGGTAAAGCAAGGTGCTAATTAGCTCAAGTGGATAATTAGAATGCCGATTACAGGAATCAAAAGGTACTGCAGAGCTTAAAGCTACAGCCTGCCTCTGTAACCACTCCTTTGGGTAAGCTCTCTCTTTCTCTCTCTCTCTCTCTCTCTCTCTCACACACACACACACACACACAAGCATACATACAAATAGTCCAGGGGGAAGCCATAAACATCTCCTTGGCTCAGGCGATTATAAGGCAGGCTTAGAGTGGAGAACCAGTAAATATTGAGGGGGCCATTGTTCCCTTCACTTCCTCTGTTCAGCGAGGAGGATTCGTCTTTCCCCTTGATGACACCTCCAGGGAGCACACGCGGATCATATTATCGTCTAAAACGGAAGTCGTATTCATTCCGTCGACTGTGTTAAGGCTCTCAGAAGCCACATCATTCGTAATGCTGAGGACCGCAGGGCTTTCACAGAACAGGAAAGACCCACGTTAACTCCTGAGCAGCCAGGGTTTGCCGCTTTGTTAGGGAATCATCTATGATTTAACGCAGGGAGTGGCAAAGCGTTGGGCTAATAAAGCTAGCCGAGGCCATTTACAAACATGCAGAATTATTGCCGTTAGAGTTACTGTACCCTGGACAGTCACTTTAAGAGTGTATGTAGCTCAATACAGCTGATTTGTGACCAAATCCCTCTTGATAATGGCCATCAAACCGTCAAAAAAGTGTGCTGTAACATATTAATCAAATTATTGCAATTATATTCACTCGTTCTTGTTTTATAAGACAATTTCTAATTTTAAGTCACCATTAAACATTAAAAAATAAAATAAAATAAAAAAGCATCAGGTAGTTTTGTGTTGAAACCTACACACTAAATGGGACCATATAACTGCCCTATAAGACAGATATGAGTTTCTAATTTCACACCCCAATGTTTATTGTTCTTTTTCATTCACCACAACTCTACTGTATAATTATCCTTATTATGTTCATAAACTTTCAACGCTGGCTCTGTCATTGTTGATTTTAGCTGTTGGGTAATACAACCGTGCCTTTAAAAATGCAATACAGCTCAAACCTTTCAGTTAAAAATGTCTACATAAATATATCAATAAATAACACGATCTTTGCATGGTCACCTCAAAAGAAAGCTGATTTCTGACCTTCTCCCAGAGTTCCATGGAAACCAGAGCTAGACAGTGGCCAAAAATACATGTTTTCTTAAAATACAAAAGCCTGTGAAACTGTCTGTTTTGGGGAGTTTTGACTTCAACAGGTGCCAAGAAAAACCTCCACGGTCTCAAAACCTGTTATTTAAACAAGGGTGAAGGACCGTAGGTCACATTCTCCCATGGATGGCTTCTCGTTTTCTGAGCTCTTATAAGACAGTTAACTCTTTGAGCCCCGTTTCTACAATATTTTGAGGCATTACAAATGAAAAATAAAGAATTTATTCGCTTCCCTTTTTTTCTTAACACCTCTCAAGTATGAACTGATAAATAGAACATGTTTGCACGTTAAACCACAACTTTCTTTGGTACACGGAATGTCACGGTGACTTGGCGGCAAAAAAAACAAAAAAAACAACAACTATTGCTGCTTTGTTTGTCACATATTTGCTAACACAAGCTCTTTTCTGCCCTTGTGCTGCTCTTATCAGTCATGAGGGGATAAGGTGTGACCTGGTAAGGGTGGCAAGTTCCACTTTCAGAGGTGTGATCACTGGGGCCCAGCAATTGAGCCAGAGGCGCTTATAGAAGGAACTTAATCAGCCTTTAGCACCTTGAGATGGGCGCTGAGCAGACGTTAACTGAAATGGCAGCTGAACCTCTTTTGCACATGCAATGGACTTTAGTTTTT
The DNA here is from genome assembly GCA_004124795.1 of Poropuntius huangchuchieni. NCBI lineage: Eukaryota > Metazoa > Chordata > Actinopteri > Cypriniformes > Cyprinidae > Poropuntius > Poropuntius huangchuchieni. Next base: position 33,906 of record SCHK01431725.1, on the reverse strand, counting down.
GTAGTCATGTCTAGGAGATGTTTCCAGCTATATGTTGGATACATGTGATTGGCAAAGTAATTTTCATTAAAAAAAAATGCTTTAAGAAATAAACATTAATAATAATATAATTAATTGATCTCATTTGTTTATCTGCAATTATGTAATGTTTATGCTCTACATAATTACCTCTTGTGATCCAGTGAACTAAGCTTTTAAACAATCTTAGCAGCGTTATTCAGGTTTCTTGGCATAAACAACCTGGTGAGATTGTGAGTCACTGTAAGCTTCATTTGAACTCAGATAGAGTATCACAAAGCATGTGATATACAGGCCGCTCATGCGATCTCTCGTGCCCTCACACACACACACACACACACACACACAGCTACACACATATTTTCCTTGGGTCCTCTGCCTGTTTACCAAATATTTTGTGTTACCATGGATCGCACTGAGAAAGAAGCGAACATCTGACCGAGAGGCCGTGTCACTTGATTGAGCTCAACTTCCTTTCAAATGAAGAAGAGAATCTATAGCCGATTAATATCCAAGTTGTCATATCAGTGTGCTATACCCCTACGGTTTACTTTCATATCCTTTTCTGAACTTCTAAATACAATATTAATTAAAACATACAGCAATATGAGCTGTACACATCGCTTGCAAACTACATGTGCACTACTCTTCAATTTGGTAGTCAGTAAGTTTTTTTTTAATATACTTTTTTAATATTATTATTATTTTTTATTAGCATGAAATTAATCAAAACTTCAGTAAAAACTTTCTCATTGTTAAAAAAGTTTTAGTTTTTTTTTTTTTTCTCAAATAACTGCTGTTCTTTTGAGCTTTCTATTTATAATCAATACTTAAAATATTTATTATGGTTTCTAAAAAAAATATGTCTAAAATATCTATAAACTCTTAAATACCCCAGATTTGTTAATATGTATATTCTAATATTATTATTAAATTAAGGCTTCACCCAAAAATAAAAATTATGTCAACATTTATCCAGGCCGCTCTTTTCTATAAAATGGAAGTAAATGGGGACTGAGCCATAGAAAAAAAAATTGTGAATAAAATTGTTTTTGTTGTTCACTGAAAATATTTGCTTCGGGCAAAACGCATCCATTTAATCTGGGTTGTGGTAGAATGAATGAATGAATGAATAAAATAAATAAATTAGGTTAAAAAAAAAAAAATCTTAAATATCTTTCAAAACCATATAATGTTATACATGTTATACTTGTTTTTTTAGAGCTTGATAACCGTCCCTATTCAATTTTATTGTACAAAGAAGAAAAAAACATTCATAACTTCCTCATGTTTCAGAGAAGAAAGTAAGTTATGCTTGAAAAATCATGACAGGGAGCAAACTATGACTGAATATTTTTATTTTGGGTGAACTAACAAATTGTGTTGGTTGAGGTGAGAAAAACAGAGAGGGAGAAAAAAGAAAAAAAAAACACTTCACCTCATCATACCGGTACTGTTGCTGCAACAGAGTCGTTTGTCAAAAGAGAGGGAAAAAGAAAGCTCTGTAGCTGTTTGTCTCAGATAAGACCCTAACTCATAAAGATATGAACTGCTCCATGTGTGTGTGTACGTAAGTATGTATGTGTGAGTGTGTTTGTGAAAGGTATTCTCCCTTTTCCTCTTTAACTGTAACTAATTCTACTTTTACACATTTTATATCACATTCATTTGCAAGAAAACCCGCTTTGGGGAATCACCTCGCGCCGTTTCGAAAAGCTAGACGTTCTTCAAACCTGAAAAGTTGCCTCAGAGAAGATGAGCTCCAGTCTAACGGCATACAGTATGCCCGTGTAAATGTTAGAAATGATGAAGCCATTCCGGCTTCAGCAGCCCGCTAGCCTCTCAAGGGGACGCAAGGCCTACTTCCAAAAAGCCTGAATTATTTATTGACCTAGGTGGGAGTGCTCTCTGGAAATGTTCAAACCCTTTTTGACAAAAGAAAGCAACATGTTTAATTCCTAATGTTTCAGATCAAATCAAAAATACACCAGCTTCACTTTCTCCATACATCATTTAATAATGACTGCACAGGCAAACAGTGCGCAGTATTATTTTACTCTGTTGCAATATCAGAGTTCCTGATTTACAATTTTACCAAAAAAGAAAAAAAAAGAAATGTAGGTGCCCTCAAAACACACATTCACACACGCACACACAAACAAAGCACTACAACTTGATCTTTGCCAGGTGGCAAATAGTACCTCAAGGCTCCCTGGCCCACACATCTTAATGTGCAGTATGTCAGATGTGCCGGGCTGACCTTTCACCTCTGAGAGGCTGACTGCAGGGAACCCTTTGTTTCACATCTAACACAATTCAGACCTTACTATGTATTGTAATCTCTGCAACAGGCTTGTATTGGTCCAGGGCATAGAATCGTTCTGGGGGTTTTTTCATTCCCCTGTGAAATATTAACTGGTTTGTATGTGATGTAATTTATGCGTGCTGGCACAGAAGCATGCCCTGCTAGTGGAGTTCATTTTTGGATCTACATTTCTGAGCGCAGACTTCACATCTCAGCATGTTAAAAAAGTTAGGAAATATAAATGGATAGACGTTTCTATGATAATATTGTTTGGTATGTTCTTTCCTCTTTTTCCAGTTTTTGACTAGTGTAACCGGAGGGGAGTTTGACATGGAGCTTTGTGTGTGTGTGTGTGTGTGCGCGATAGTGCCGCAATATAAATAAGAAAAACAAATTGTTGCAAAAGCTTTTTGCCGTAAATATTCCAGTAAGAGTGCTGTTCAAGGGAGCAGTGTAATATCTGAGATTAAATGTGTGGGGCATCTTTGGTTCTCTCACCGAATAGAATTTATGCAATTATTCTATGATGAATAACACTACAGATATCACCAGAGCCTCATGAATATTCGTGAAAGTCACTGGATGAAATGGTAGGCTTCAATCTCGCACACGTTCAAACATCTAGCAATGTCAAACAACTTTTTCTCAAATTGTAATTTGTAGCCATTCTTGGCATGCCCTTCCACCTATTTGTTAATTTCCTGTGACAAACTTTTGCAGTAGTGAAACTATATAACTCAGCAGACCCCTGCTGATTGGCCAGCACTGCTCAACATCCCAGATCGCCGTCCACCAATAACACGCAGCCATCCACCATGCAAATCTGACCCCTAGCCATGATTTTTGACCACCGCTGCATGCTGAGCTACACACTTGCATTTTAAATGGGTCAGTCGCTTAAAGGCCATTTGCAGTACATTGCCACTCTACAAGCCAGCTGATGGGGGTGATAAACCACAAATAAAGATTCCCCTGCATCAACAAAATGTGTCAAATGTGTCACATGTCAAGTGTTTATAATATGATATTATACAGTGATATAGGTATGTTGTTTCCTAAACAAGACGAAATTTCTTTGCTCCCAGAAAGTCTTTGATTCTCTTTAAGTACTCCTAAAACATAAATAAATGTAATTTTCAAATAAAACACTGGTTATCAAAACAAATAAAATAATACAATATTAGTATATTAGTAATTAAAATAAATAAAAACAAGTAGATTAGACTGTTAGCCACTAACACTAAAAGTAAATGTCTTAGTAAGAGGCCGCAACAAAAACTCTTAATTAGAGCCGTCTCAATGTTTGCTTAAGATAAGATGAACTACAAATGAAAGTGAATGACAAATGAAGATAACAAGTTGTTTAGACCAGTGAAACATAAATTCTGATACTGGTCTCCTCACATCTGTCCTTGAGCTTGCAGATATGGGAAACAGAGCTAAATACAAGACTTTTTTAAAGGATGACTATTTTCACACTTATTTAACACTTCTTTTTTTTACTTTGCAAATATCTTCCTGTTGGTCTCAGCAACCTGAACCCAACCCATACATGTCTGACTACTGTGTACCAGAAAGATAATGTGAAAGGTCCTATGGGGGAATTAATTCAAGTGTTGAATAAACGGCAAATAAACGGCTCCTCGATGGAACTGCATTATACCTCGTCTATCTCTACACAGATGATTCGTCATGTTGATAAGTGGACAAAGGCCTAGATTACCCTAACAAACCCTGCTTTGTGGTCCTGTCCCCCGGTTAAAGAGGGCACAGGGAGTAACGAAGCAAAAGGTACCACCGTCTGTCAATTTGAATCAATTTACACATCAGGGAACGGCAAGCCGTGTGTCCCCCAGTGCTACCTTCACAGTGACAGATGTACGTCTCCTACATGTGACCTGAGAAAACGACCCCTAAAAGCCACCTGCCCCCTGGGCACAGTGCGGGTAATTTGTCCCACTGTTCCTATTCGACACCGTCGATGGTGATGGTTGTCTGAGGTAAGAGGAACTGACAGCCATGGGCTCCCCAGGGCAAAACTTTCCACCCAAGTGAATCAGTAGGATGAAGGTTAAAAAAAATCTAATAAATGATTTCTGAGTAGTCATTTGGTCTTCATTACTCCCCCCTCAAAAGAAAAAAAAAAATCTTTCTCCTGTTCCACACCCTCATGCATTTAACGGGACTATTAAAGTCTGTTGCTTCATTGGCAAATCATATTTTGCAAGCAGGACAATAACTGTAAACTATCCAACTCAGCGTTTAAAAAAATAATATAAGAACGGGATAAGGTTTTAACACTTAACACTCCTTAAAAGTTGAATATTTAAATTCATTTTGGTCAAACATTATCGAATCTGTCCTGGCAACTGCACAACATTAGCATTAGCTCCAACCATACCCACTGCCTCTGTGCAATCCCTAAAGTCCAATACAGCCTTAAAAAGCCAATTGGGCAAGACTAACTTGCAAATCTATCCCATGACAACGAGAACATAGATTAAAAGAGAAGAGTTGGCTGCACAGTAAAACATATATCAAAATTTTCAGTGGGTCATTATGCTAATGAAAACACTGAAGAGTCGGCTAAAATACTCTTTTGAGATGGCCCACACAACTGTTTCCCTCAGTCATACAATAATGATCAATCTCAGTGGAAATAACTTTCACTCCCACTTAACAACAACCCAAATTTCCTCCATGCGGGCCAGTGGCCAACATTGACGATTAGTTCTCAGGCTAGCATGAAGCAGCTGGACTAAGCTAGTGAAAAAATATGCATGCCTCCGTCATGGGTGCGGAATGTGACAGCTCATGCTCATAGCATTTTTCCCCATCCTCCTCCTTTTGATTCAACAAATCGCCATAAACTTTTCCTGTCATCGAAGTGCATTGTGGAGTGCAGTGGGTCCCAGCGGGGAAAGAGCCATTCTTGCTAGCTTTTCACACTCGTATTTTATTTCCTTATTGTGTTTGGACTCTGGCCTACAACATCCAGGTGGAGATGATTTCAAGGGCGAGCGCCAAAAATGTGCTCTAGCAGCCAGGGATGGACAGGGATAACTAAGCAAGCTCACCTCTTGGCGCTGAGCTGCCATTTTGTGTCCAGCTTTGTATAAACATGTCATTCTTTGGAACATGTAGAACACAACAAAGAGCTTCAGTATGACAAGCACACACTTAACCAACAAACACACTATGCTAAATGTAAAACTGAAGCGGATGTGCAAGAAAGAAAGTCTGATTGTATTAAGCAGAAGTCATAGAATCAGCCATTTTTAGCAACAATTAGCCTACCACAGTTGTTTTCTTCGCCACTTCCTGTTTTATCATATGACTGTGCTGAAATACGGAAGCTGATTTTACTGTGAAAATCTAAAAGGACTCATTTGGAAAGAAAAACCCAAGATGTTATGAAATCTCTCTCTCTCTTTTTTAATAATTCATGAAAATGATGCCAGATAAGAAAACACACTGTTAAATGTTAAATCACAGAAATTATTTTCAAATATCAAGCAATTACAACGTAATTCCCTGAAAAACAATGAAATATTAAATAACCAGAGTATACAAAAATACAGAAGGGCTCATATCACAAACTGACATCCCTCCTCGCTGTGATTATTTACACATTTTAAGCAGTAATCCAATTCGCACCAATCTCAAAATGACACATTGTTCTTGAGAACTCGCTATCTACCTGGTTATTAGCAAGAGCTACATTTGCTTGATGAAAGCGCAGCCAAAAGAAGGCCATCCCCAGGAAAGGAGGGCTGGTCTGGGCTTCCTTTAACACAGCAGGGTCTGGTAATAAACGCTCGGCCTTTTGTTCCCCGCACAGTTGGCAGGAGGTTAGCCAACAATACAGCAGCCATAATGCCCTCTCCCAAGGGATGCTAGAGGCTAACACTGATTCTGTTACATTGAGTCGCAGCAGAAAGAAAGGCTAGGTCATGAACTACTTTTTGAATCACCTCAGCACCGAGCCATTGTTTTGTTCTCGCACTAAAAACACCCTTTGCATCCGAAGAGCCTTCTGTAATTTAGCTGGTCACACAATTGTGAACGCACACTACAGCGCAAAGTGTCTTTGATGCGTATTGTTTTCCAGATATACTATTTTTAGGTGAATGTGAGTGACAGCTATCTTTGGACCGCTACAGTGGGAGACTGGAAGATCAAAAGGGCTACAGCTGTCTGAACCCCAGCTTGTCCCGCAACCTTAAAGATCACCCGCCGACAAGATCTAAATTGCTGATACAATCTACCCTAGACAGCAGTTCCCTGCTGTAGAGAGAGGCCTGTAGGGCTGAAATGCTCTGAAAATTAGGCCAGAACTTTAGTCTAGACTCCTGAACCCCGGCGGTGTCAGGTTGCCAGGCCACCTGAGTTAGCATGTGGCCTTTTTTCTCCGCACCAGCATGTAATGTGTGCACCTCTGCGGGGAGGTAGGAGAGGAAGGGGTCTCTGGCAAGCGTGCTCAGGTGTTTTAACAGCTGTCGACCCCCTTTAAGCTGCGGGGGTGGTTAAAAGCACTAGGAAGTGACCGCTCGATCAACTCCAGATGTCGGAATAAGGAGCAGGGGGATGACACCTACAGAAGGTAAAACTGAAATGTCAACCCGCCACGTCTCATTCCTGAGTCATGCTGGCATCCTTCTGCCTTTAGCCCGGCGGGTCATTCCCGGAGATACTTATTACTCGGGGAGTGTCGCAGTACCGTGTAAATCAGGAAATACGGGGTGGAGCTTGAAGATTGAAGCGCATTTCCAAATAAATCCTTCTATTACTCCCAGATTACGCTTCACGTTCCCCCCGCACCTTTCAAAGTCATGCAGCTCACCGGCTGCCTTACCGGAGAAGTCGACAGGGGGATAAACATTTTGAAAATGGAAACCCGAGTGCAACTATCCAAAGCCACAGACTGGGACCTGCGCCACTGCCGCTCTGCTCTTTAAACCCCAAAGCATTGAGACACTAGCGTACCCACTCAAGGTGCACTCTAAAGCAAGTGCGTGGAGGACCCTTCTGTCTTTCTTTCTCTCCCTCCTGTCTTTCTTTCCCAATCAGTCCTCGGTCAATTTGACTATGGGCTCCAATTAGCAATTGCTTGGTTCTATTGTGGGAAAACAATTTGCTACTTAAAACGGGACTTCTCGAAATGCTCGAGCTGTTTTGCTTAGAATAGTTTTAAGAGCACTAGTCGCTTTTAAGAGTCTTGATAGTGCAGCAGAAATAGGGATCGGTGTGAGGACATTATCGTATCTGAAATAGAAGTGTCGCTGAAAGGCAGAATGAGTTACAGCTTTTATCTGCAAACGCTCTCTGTACCTCACACACCCATCCTCACGCATACGCACACGCTCGCTCTCTGCGCATTTCCACATTTTACTCCCCCTAAACACTGCTCTTGTTTTTCTTCAGCCACAATCCTACATGAGGTCTGTTAAACACTCAACACATGTATGTAGGAAGCACTTGCACACCACTTCTTCACACTGTAAGTTCAGTTGTATCAGCTCACTAGCGTCACTTTTCAAAATAGCCCTTACTGTCAGCTTCTGTGGTAAAGGTGTGGAACAGTCATGCCCTCTAAGAACCAAACCATGTAATAGGTGAAGATAAGCAGCTTCAAAATGACACTAATGTTAATTTCTTATCCCTGTTTAAACTTTTGACACTAAGCGATATGGATAGTTACAATCAAGCTACGGCATAGTAGGTCCACAGTCGTCATCTTTCTGTTCCAATTTACATGCAATGAAATATTTGATAAATCTACCCCACTTGTGATGGGTTTGAACTTCTCTTTCTTCAGAGCATGTGAACAATGTCAAGCCCAAATATAGTCTGATTTATGTGTATTATATTATATTATATAAAACTATTAATTATAAATATAAAACAGATATATGTAAAAACTAAAATAATAAAAATAATTGTAGTTTTGATAGTTTTGTAGTTTTTAAGACCACTTTCAAATTTTTTTTTTGTCTGTCCTTGGGTGAAATAAAATAAATTAATAACATATCATATTATATTGTATTGTATTATATTTTATTACGTGTTTGATTTATATTACCCAAGGACAGACAAACTTTATATTTGAAAAAGAGCTGAAAAAAACAAAACAAAAACAAAACTACATCACTAAATCAAATGAACTGTTTTAATTAGTTTTCCATTACCACTCTGAGTTCTGGGTTATATTTTGCAAATCATTCCCAGCTTCCTTGGGGACACCTTTTCATTGGTTCCGAAGCTTTCTCCCATCTTGGCGAGGGAATGCATTTCTCAGCCAGGCAAAAAAAAAAAAAAAGGGAAGGAATCCAGAATTTTAGTGGGGAGAAAACAGGCCCACCCACATGATGCAGGCTAGGCTGTGCTACACATTAAAGAACAGATTTTGCACAGTTGGGAAACGGGATTTATTCATTTCCCCAGGTGGAAAGAGATATTGTTGCCTCGCTTAAAGGGGCCCGTGAAACCATGCAGCTTTTATTAGAACGGTTTAATATTAATCATTCTGTTAGCTGCTGTGAAAAGCAACTTTAGGTTTTGTCGTGTCACGTCCCTTATATACAACAGGACAGATCTTTCCCCTTGTTAGACCTCCTCTGAAAGATTAAAAAGCCGTTTCCTACACTCATAACCAAAAGCAAATGGACTAAGACAAGAAGTGCTTGCAGTGTGTCCAGTAAACACTCAAAGTTTGTTTAGAGTGTTATTTATTTATATACGTTTGAGGAAGCTTCTATCGGACTCTAACCATGGACAGTGCTCAAAAATTATTTTCGAATCAAGAAAGGTTTCCTAAAGTAAGTTGTCACGTTGCCAATCTAGAAGTAGGGTGAACTTGTTGCAAGTTAAGATCTAATAATAGACAACACAGCTCTACACATGCACAGATAATCATCATGTATGAACAGCTGGATGTGCAATATAGACTTCACACAGCACTGAAGAAAAGTGAGGCTGCTTATCAGGGATGAGTCAAATAATTAGCTAAACCGTACTGCAATTGTGACTTTGTTACTGTGCAGCAGAGGAAGTATAATAAAGAGGAAGTCTAAAGCTTTCTTGAGGGCGTCTTTAACCAGTAGAAAACGACAAACAGGCTTTTAGCTTTTGTGAAATGTGTGCATATGAAGATATTCTTACCTGTGTTGATGAACAGATGAGATAAACATCAGCACCGAGGGAGAGAGAGAAAAAAGAAAGAGAGAATTAGTGCTTACAGATTTAAAATAACGAACAGGCACATAATAGCAGCTAGCATATTAATAATATTATTTACATTCACTCCACATTCATTTATTTTAATTTAGATTTTTATTTTCAAACATTTATTTTTGTCATTATGTCATGCCTGATAGGCTTCAGTCTACAAATTCACCATATTCAAGGCTATATAACATTACAGATTTTGATCTCACAGGATATTTTACCAAAAATATAACTAGTTTCTTCCTCTCTCACATCACATAAAAACATTTATTTATTACAGTTTTGGCTCTAGGGAGCATTTGAAAAATAATTACTTTTCCTTCAATTGGTTTGAATAGTAACTGTAGACATAAACCAGATCTTAATGAATGACTTTCTGGTCTAGTGCACGTATACACAACTAACATGTTAATTACTGTCTGGTATTGCTTGAATCAATTTGCATTTAACCTAGATTTCAGTTTGACAGGGATTACACCATGTGATTGGCATGGTCAATATGAACTAACACAGACTACCTCAAAAACTGACCTATAGCATATTCATAGGATTCATAGTTTTGTCCTCTTTAGCGATGTTTTCTTGCATCTTATTACTTAAAGTATCACAAAATTAAAAAAGCAAAGAAAATACACAATGTTTGAAGTAAAAAAAAAAAAAAAATTAGCCTAAACATAAACAAAAAATTCTTCATTGATAACATACATCATATGGAGTATATAATTACAACACTGTTAATCCGTGAGTAATGTGCCTTCCCTCAAGCTGTTCATAACAAACCAGGCATAACCCACAACACTATGGTCTCACTAATTCCCATGTCTCAGACATGCAAACAAAAGACCCCCTTAGACAAGAGGTATGACCCCCACCCTGGCCTAGTGGGTCACCTATTTGTGCCTCCCGTCTTCTTTCCCACGCCAACCTCATACTCATTAGGGCTCTGCGTAAGGGAGAGTGTCTGCTGGGGCATTAGTTTCAGGTGAACTGGTTGACATGGTGCCCCAGAAGGATTCCTCGATGCGTCTTGACCGCCCACTCCCTCCCCGTCCCGTCCTGTCTCCTGTCTCACCCCACATTGTTTATTTGTTTGTTTGTTTCTCCCTGCGTACTTGGTTGGCAGACAGAAAGAGCTGTTCCCCTCTGCTTCAGCAGCGACTGCCATAAACAAACGACTCATCGTGTACAGCAACACGCACACTTATGACAACCTAGGCAGAAAATATGTCTACTTTTGCATGATCATAGGAAGCCAAGCAAATGTAAAGCGTGTCATCTTAAAGGTCAGTGATATCTCATCCAATTCGCTCCAGTTCATTTCAGATGAGCCCTGTTTTAAAACAGCCCAGTTCAAATCAATGCAACAGGAAGTTCCCCGCGCACTGTAATGGCTCATGTCAGAGCGCCTAATTTAGGACACGGCTGAATCTCCACCCTTGCTCGAGTGTTTTGGAGAAGACGTCAGCAGACCTTCTCATTCTTCACAGAGAGGTGCAGTTATCACATAACCTGTGGAAAAGGGTGGGCGCCATCTCGGGTCTTTAATTAAAAGGGAGAGACTGTAAGCAAACTCATCCTTTTAAATGTTTACAGATGGCCGTGTGTCAACAGCTCGCTGCTGATTGCCGTCAGTCGACTAGCAACAGACAGCTGGAGTGCGCTGTTTCTCTCAAACATTCGACCGTAGTTATCTTATGTGGTATGACTGTTTTATGCCACTTCCTATGTTGAGAAACATTATGAGTGAGTAACTATTTCAAACATAAAACTGCAATTTTTGACCAAACAAGCTGCTTTCCAGCAAATATTTGTAACTGAGCAGCTACGAAAACATAAGCTTCCTGCTCACCTCAGACTATTCAACTCAGAATCACAATAAGAAAGTCCAAAGACATTCGCCCCTGCAGTCATGGGAAATAAGTGTGGGGCTGGCCTGGGAACTGTTTATGTGATGCAAACGTGCTGTTGACAGTATGCTTAACTGAAAGAAAAGAAAATGAAGGTAAAAAGCAGCAACAAGTGAACAAGGGTAAATAGCTTATGCGGACAAATTTATAGATAACATTCACGGTCAGTTGGGAGGTTCCTGGAACGTTTTTGGCTGATGGTTTTTGTTGGCACTGCTAATGTAAACTACTCTTCCTTGAATCAGATGAAACGGGAAATTATTGGCCGGTCCCAAACACATCAGCTGCCCTTACATGACATGGGATTGAAACACAAAAATCCAACCATCGGGACTCGGTTCACAGCGCCCGCCGCAAAAATGCAGGGATGTACTGTGGTGTATTTTTAGGGAGAACATGGAAAATGAAAATGGTAGTGCTCTCTGTGGCTTCTCAGAGCTCTTCGCCTCCAGGGACAGTAACCACCCATTCTAAGGAAAACAACATGTACAAGTACAATGTTTGAAGCAGTGACTCGTCCAACCTAAAATGAGCTGGCTTTTCAATAACAAATATCTCAGCAAAAAGCAATTCAGTTCCACCTATCTTATTTCTATTCAAATGCATTATTCTGTCAAATGAAGAATTTTTGAGTTAGTGACAAACTGTCTATCAGTGTGCTGTTTTAATAATTTCTCTCGTCAGACTGCGATGGATATACGTCAGTGACCACATACCAACGCAAAGAGAGAAGTCTCGCATGAAAAAAGACATTTACGTTCTATCCTCGTATCACTTGTATCATTACACTGGCCCTTGACCCTATTGTATCTGCTCTTTCTATGGGAGACGTACACAAACAGCAAAGGCTGTTTGTCAGAACCGACGACATAAGTTTCTGTTTGACTGTATCACGTCTGAAGAAATAAAATTAACAAATCTCACATTGAGCTCCTGTGCGGTTATTTCAACAGCTCCCTTGGCAAATGAGTCAATCACCGGTCTGAGTAATCTTGTTACCTGTGAAATGCATGCATGCCACTTCTATTGGCAAAGAACTACTGAAAAGGAGGCTTAGCTCAGGCAAAACAAACTAGGCGATCGAAAGAGCCATAACTGTCTCATTGGCTATGATTTTGTTTTGAAGGACCTCAAAGGACCTCACGACCTGAAAAACTTTTCACATTTCAGATATGAAACTGTCTTAAAGAATGACTAAGCCACACGGTAGGTCTTTTGGTTCTGACTCTGCAGAAAGCACGGCGCAATACGTTAGGTGCTGTTGGGAATTAAAGCACACCTTCTTTTTCTCACCCTGGCAGTTTACACCGCGTTTGCGGGGAACAATCCGTCTCACGGGAGCTCACAACATTCTGAAGCACCTTGTCAGATGCCGCCTGACCTAGTCGCTCCACACAGCACCCCGGGGGAGAGAAATAAAAAAGAACGAAACAATGACTGAGGGGTTGTGTGCAGCCAAGAGGAGAAATGAGGGGAGGAGGGGAGGTGACAGCGACAGGGAAAGAGAATGGGAACGCTCCGATGCTAAGCCCACCGCTCTACCATTTCCTCCCCCTCTGCATACACACACACACAGCCAGGCCATTGTACACCCAGGGGGCTTTGCAGATAAATGGCCGCATGTTAACCACATTTGACGTGCTGCACAAAAGGGGACACCGCGGGTCCCATGACGCAACCTGCAACAACTGAAACCCACCGCCCCCCTGCTTCCTCACCTCACCTCCTCCTCCTGCTTTGCCCATCCCAACGGAGAGAAAAAAAAGACATGAGGTGCACTGATTGGGTGAGGCTGGGACGTCAAGTGCAGAGAGAGGCAAGACAATTTGTCGCTAGGCTGTAAAGACTCCTTAGCATTATGCCTGACTGGGCTTTTTGACCTAATGCCATGTCAGAGCAGTAACAGGCCCTGAAACTGAAACAAACAAACAAACAAACTAGAAAGTTATTTGAAAGACTTTCCTTTCTGTACGTTTCCACAAAAACATCATCGACTTTGTTGGAAAAAATTCTAATGATAATTACAAATAATAAGGCTAATATGTTTTGTTAACCTTGACAAATCTAAAGGGATGCTTCAAAGCTGGCGAAATGTAGTTTAGCCTAACAAGATCACTGGAGCTTGGTTAACTAAACACTCCATAGGTATGATGAATTTACTGTCATCTTAGAGATTGATGGGACTTTCGGGCCCCCTATGTGTCCGAATGAAGCGCATTTGTGATGACAGGCCTACAAACAGGCCGTTACGGAGCGGAAAACTTTACTTTGAGCATTTGCCATGGACCTCTCTTCCTTTGGAGCCCATTCAGGTACAAAAAGTGACCTCTGAACACCAGAGCATGGGAGCCAGCCTTCACTTTCACTCCTGCACCCACTCTCACAAGTACGGAGCCAAAAAAAAAGTGTGTGTGTGGGGGGGTGGGGGGTTTCGCTTTGCAGCGCCAGCACTAACCTTTTCAGCCTCGTCACGTCTTTGATGCCTGACGGACTACACAAAAGCACCTGCTCCATCCCCGGAGAGCTTCTTTGGTTCCCCCCGCACCAACCCCTGCTGACCTCACCGGCATTCCATGCCTTTGGGGGGCCCTTCCCATGGCTACCTCTTCCTCAGCTGCCCCCGGACCCTCCCGCAGCCGCCCCCTTCACCCCCCTAATCCCACAGTAAACACGGCAGGGCCGGCCTGTTTGGAGGATGCACGGGACTTCTCACAGAGCTCCAAGGAAAGGTGCACCATGGATAGGGCCTCGTTGCGTGGGAATGAGGGAGGAGAGGGTACAGCACCTCATTGAGATGCAAAAGGGTCACTGGCAAAGTGAAAACCTCATAAAGTGACAAAGGCCTCTCCAGGTTGATGTGGAGATGGGTAAAGTCTTTGGTTAATGCAAATTTAGGATTGATGCGATAAAAGAATTTAAATCAATGCTGAAGTCCTGAATGGACATAACAACTAAAAAAGTAGTGTGTTATATAACTGGAGATTTCACAGGTAAAGTTTTAATCGCTCGAATAAACAATTATTCAGTGTTTCCTCCCACTTTTGTCTTCGCCTTAACAAAACAACATTGTCGTGGCTATTCGTGTCCATCTGCCTTTATGTGTGAGACATTAGAGAGAGAATGTAGGAAGAAGAGAAAGAAACTTTGTGTGTGTTTGTGTGAAAGATCAACTAGAAGATTGACAGCTGCGAGCTTTTGTTTAAGAAAAAAGCTCACAGCTGTTTTTAATACAACGTGACGAGAGGAATTTCCAATACTAGATACATCACATCCAAACTGAAGACATTGTAAAATGGAGCTCTGAGCCATCAATAAGTATTCCTCACAAAACATGTAATAACTCACTGTCTCACACCTCAAACCTCAACACAAGTATCACTATCCTTGCCTCCCTGCATGTTTGCACAAAAGCTGGTGTGTGAAGTGAATCAGCAGGCGGTGCCACCCTCGCATTACAAATGGCTTGCTCAGTCCTTCCCCTTTTCCATTTCCTGTGTACCTTCCCAAAGCATCACGTGACCACTCCAACATCCCTAACACTCCCCTCCCCTCTCCTCCAATCGCTACCCGCCATACCCAGCCAGCGCTGCTAGACAGCGCACTAATTGCAGACATGCCAGGCTACCACCATAATAAAGCTGGGAGTTGCTTGGAGGGGGGGTGGCATGGCTTGCTCATTTGCGAGGATGGCTGAGGAAGGTGCCACACATGAATATTTCATTAGCTTTAATTGCTGAGGAACACTTTCTTTATGGCAGTCTCGCCAAAGAGGCCGCCGCTGGTAATAACGAGGCCTGGCCCATTGTAAAACTTGAAAAGCCGATGGCATTAAGACCTGTGATTTTGCCAGCCTGAAAAGGTGGGTTCAGTTGTACCATCTGGATCTGTGGCACACATAGCAATTCAATCCCACTACCGCCTAGCAATTGGAATACAATTAAGGGCTGACATCATTCAGTTACAGTAGACCCTCAGGGCACCTTGTACATCAATATAAGGAAGTCTAGCATCATTCAGTCAGGTAATTGACAACTTCAGCACTTCACAGACAAGGTCAAATGGAAACAGACCAAAACCAGCTCGCTTTTAAGTTCTCAATTATAAAATATGACTAAAATTGCACACTCTGTGTTAAATAAACTTTACTTCCCACACATTTGAACAGCTCGGATTCCCTATCAGGAATAAAAGCTCTGGATGAAGCGTGCAAAAGAGCTAGTCTGTGCTAGCATCTCATTTGTAGCGACCAGAGGCTGCTTTGACGGGGCCATCAGATCCAATCCTCCTGAGTGCTAGCGCTTACACTAAGGAAGAGGATCATTTAGCCCAGGAATGTAAAGCACAGGACATCCTCCCTGATAAGGAGCAGGCATGCCTTGCCCGAGGTTGTGGGCCAGGAGTTATCGACTTGAAAGGCAGCAAGTCAGCACTACACTCAGGCCTTGGCTTCTGTGAGCGGAGAGTCTCCTCATTACTTTAATTGCCAGACCTGCAACCCTTAAAAAAAGTTATGCCCTGTAATCTCCGACGAGAGCCCTGCTGGTGGACAGTCAGAGGAGCAGTAAAACGGAAAAGACAGAGCTCGGCGACTGCTTTCAAAACCTCACCTCAGATAATGATAAGACACGGCAGATTCAAGGAACGACAGGGAGTGAGGTGCTACAAACACGGCCTGTCTGTTAAACAGGAGGCATAGAAGGAATGCTGTCAGGAGTAATTCTTCAGTACTGCTCATTTCCTGAGGTAGCAGGTTGACATTTGCTTATGACAGTGCCCGCAGCCCCTCTGTCCCAAGCAAGTGCTGGGAATAGCACATACCACCCTTTCACACTTTGGAATCCACATCTGTGTCGTAGGAAGATGTCAGAGCCCAACGCCAGTCCTTTTACTTTCACTTTTATGTTGCAAATGGATGACTGAATAAGTATGTGTTTAGATAACAAGGCTGATGTAATTACAGCTATTGGCCCTTCCAACATAGACGCACATGTTTAGTCTGATCTCAGAGCAGTGCCTGTGACTGTGGGTCAGAATGAAAGAGGCCATTACACTCAAGCTAATCTCTGAGAGCAATCTATTCCAATTACTTAACCACCGTATCACAGGCCAACATCTCCACCCTCATCACAGCAAAGGGAAGATATGCGCCGACAGACACAGCCTGTGTTTTTCTAGCAACTCGGTGAGGGGAAACCTTCAGATGAACGTAGATGACTGGCAGCAAGGCCACAGCCCATGGACACGGACGGGCCTGTAATATAGATCTGGCATTAGGGCGGGAGCATTGTCAACAGAGTGGGCTTTAAGAGGCATTCATCCATACATGGGAGGTCTGGGTCCACAGATGTCATGACACCTTAATCCACCGATCCGTTATTGATTGTTCCATGTGTCTGTGACCTTGCCGGAGGTGTTCCACTAATCAAACGGGACATGTCCATGTGAGTGCGTACGGTGTACGTGTGGGGTTTATGAGAGAGCATCCATATGTGTAGGCAAACATAAGTCGGACTTGAGGGAACAATTAACTGTGATTCCAAACTGTTGAAAAGGGGTGAAAAATGGAGGGGTTAAATGCATGAAAAACAACTTTTATCAGAAGCTTATCAATTTTTACATTCACAACAACACACACACACACACACACACACACACACACATCCCAGTCGAGCTTAACCTTAGTCCCATTCATTATCACCGGGACTGTTGTTTCTGCTGCCTGCAGTGACATACCTCATTATTGACCTTGGTAAATCCTCGCTGTTTAGGCTAACGGCAATTCGGCGCCACAAAATGTCACAACGCTACTCTGCACTCACTCATGAAGAAAATGTGCACATGGTTAGTTAGGGGGAAGACGCACAACAAACTCTGTCAGTCACCTTGAACCGCAAACATACACGTCCACGGCTGAGCACCTTGAACAACAACAGATAACTTGTAAAGTACAGCCACTGACTATGGAAACATTACACACTATCTTGATCACCATGGCCGGTGTGGGTGTTTTTGGCACTCTTAGGCCAACTACCCACACCCAATGTAGCGATGGACTGCATAAAACAAGAGCTGTGGCATTTGAAGCTGTATCATCTAGTAGAGAGTGGGAGAGCAAGAGAAAAGAGGAGGGAACAGACTCACTACTGTGAATTGCCCATTCCGGTTAGTCACAAGTGACACAGGACTAACGAAGCCTCCGGTGGTGTTCTCCTGTCCCTCTTAGCAGTGACAGATGTTAGGAGAACAGAGTCAGATAAAGCTCTCTGCACTGGCTTGGAGAAAAAAAATGGGGGATGGGCTTAACTTGGAATAAAAACACTATAGTTATGCCACGGTTAGACAGTTTCCTGCCACAAAGTATATAGGAATCTAAGCATCTTCTAGCAAATATTCAAAAATATCACAAGCTTCAAGCTTTTGAATTGGCATGTACCAATGCACTTTTTGCGGATGCTCCCGAGACAACTCCTCTACCTAGAACCATCTAATCTCTCGCGTCCAGAGAAGAAGTTTGAGGCACACAATGGGGGCACGTCTCTACACTAATGTATGTTCTCTTGTCTTTGGCAGATAGCAGACTGCTTTAGCTTTAACCAGCCTCCCTGGGCCACCAGCATACAGCTTAATGCGATAATACGGCCGCCCGGTGAAGCATTAGGCCTTCTGCACCCCAGCAAACAAAGGACCCCCTCTTTCCAAGCAGGGTCCGTCCCCTCCCCAGTGTCCATAGGTGTTTGCTGAAGTAAATCGGCCTAAATCCTGCACAGCTTGGCCCAGCTGAAAGGGGAGGGGACTTGAATGAAGGTGTACAGATAATCTCCTTTTCTTACAAACAAAAAAAAAGTCGAGGGGGGAGGGAGCGAAACAGATAAAATTAAGAATTCATATCACATGGTGCATTTGAGTATTCTTACGTTCCCTCTCTCTCTCGGTATGCCTGTGGATTTGCATTTGTGATCCCTGACCTATTGAGGTACAGGGGGAAAAGCGAATGAAAGACTAACACAATAATGGATGTCTTGTCTGTCAGTGAAAAGGCACAGGCGTTTGGCCCCTGACTGGATGTTTTGTCTCACTTCGTGAAAGCGATGGACTGCTAGAAAGTGTCGGTCCTGAGAGTGGCATCTGTCCCGCCACCCATACAAATCCACAGATCTCTAAAGACCAACGTCTCTTTTCTCTTATCTCTATATCTGGGTCGTTGGCTTATCTTGAATATGGCAGATGTATGGCAACTTTAGGGGTGGGGTGGGGGAACAAAAATATAACCATAGGAAACTAGTCAAAATGAGTGAGCTAAATTGAGCGTGTGATTTTGCTACAAAGTGACAACATAAACAACTAACACCTAACGTCTGTCACGGCACTTTAAAAATGGATTCTGCATAGTCTCAAGCACTTGTGATATTTCTTTTGGGTCCATAAAACAATCTGTTGCTGGCCCCTCCATTCCACTGGCCCCCAGCTCCCATCCAATATACACACACTAACTTGTTTTCTCTCACTCAATTCTTGCTAACCTTATCAGTGTCTCTCTTTTTTTGTCTCTCAAAGTCCCTCCCTATTTTCTCTCTCTCTCTCTCTCATCTGCTATTCGGCCGTTAATAGTTCCAGACTGGCATCCAGTAACATTATCTAGCCATTAGTGAGGACCCCATTCCTCGGCTGGGGCAGTTGACCAGCGTGGGTAGCGTAACCAAGGGAGTTTAACAATCGCAAAGAGGCACCAAAGTTATGTCACTCTACCTCTATACCTCTAGCTCTAGATCATAATTTCCACCTTTTCTCTCCTCACTTGCTCGCTCTTGCTCTCCCTTTCTCCTTTCTCTCTTGCGCTCTTTTCATCTCTGGCTTTGGGATGCTGAAAGCGAGAGAGTGGCCTGGCGGCAGTGAAAGGGCTGAATTGTGATTAAGAAGGAGGAGAGGAGCTCCTTTTCTTTGTTCTGCCCTCGGGGGTGTTTACTGAGGGGGTGTGTGGTGGAGGAGGGAGAGAGGGAGTAAGGGAGGGAAAAAATAGAGAGAGAGAGAGAGAGAGAGAGAGAGAGAGAGAGAGAAGGAAAGGGGGTGGCTGAAACATGGCATAGCAGATATGAAAGGCATTCAGGTCAGCACAGATGATGGTACTGCTGGAGAGCTACTTGAGATTGGTGTGTACATGTGTTTTAGAGAGCGAGACCTCTATTTGTAAATGTGTGAATAATTAATTGTGAGAATTTATGATTTTTTTGGTTTTTTTTAAAGACGTATTTAGTAGGAAGTGGTTAAAGAAGGAGGGTGAAAGGTATCTACTGCAGCTGCATTCACAATGGCCCGGTTGTGCGCGTTACGTGCCAAAGACAGTACACTGGACACCCTGGTACTGCCGATTATAAGAGCATGCCAATGAGATGCCCCAATGACAAGCCATTGTCTTAGCGCTTTGTCTCGGTGAACCTGCTAGCCTCTTTATGGCATCCGAACAAATATCACACAATGTTCCTTTCATAGAAACAAGTGATTTAATCTGTTAACTGCTGTGACTCAATGCAGTGACTTTTCACAAAGGCTTCTGATCGTTTGTATTAGCAGCTCCAGCATTGGTTTCTAAACAAGCCAAAAAAACAAGACTGAATCACAAAGAAATTTTAAAGTGACAGCTGTAGAACACATCATAGACAAATTATGCCTAATAACAGGAAAAACCTGAGAGAAATTAAAAACCAATGCGGCTGAGCATTACAACAAGCTTACAGCGATCTGTCATTAAGGAGAAATCAACACACAACAACAGAACCATGGCAATCTATAGAACGCTGCAACTTTATAGTCTTGCGCCTCTGACAGTTTTGTCAAGCTGGCCCTCACAGCTGGATGTGACGTGCTGTGAAAAAAAGGGGGAGGTTGGGGGTGTGGGAGGGTAAATGACAACCACAACACAACTGCAGCCAGAGAGCGGATCGAGTTTCACATAGGGCCTAATGTGACCTCCCATTGGGCCCTCGAAACAGCGGGGTGGGGCCGCGCTGCGAAAGAAGAGGACCTGAACTACAAACTATAAAAATACATTTGGATTCATTATTTAACGAATCTGTCATTTTAATATTCAGTAACTTGAGCAAAAATGTGCATTTTTAAAAAATGACTTTACTGCGTTAATGAAGCAATAACGTAAACAATCGAATTTTTACATTCAGTACTAAATTGTAAAGGATCATTTAAAATAATAATAAAGCCAGCTGAATAATATTACGGAATTATATCTAAGCTTAAAAGCGCAGTTTTTCAACTGAAAAGTATTATTAATATGTGTGTCTTATTTAGGCTATATTATTTACATTCATTTTACAACGGCCTGTTAAGACGATGCAAAACATTTTACTCAACTCACGTTCCATTCAACACTTGCTTCATAGTCATCGCTAGATATGTAGGCTATTAGGCTATTTATCTAGTCCTCTGCTTATTTTCCTCATTTTGTCATTAAAAAGAACAAAAAAGTATAGTGTCCTCAAAAGTTAAATAAGTGAGCAATAATGTTTTGCCTTGGCAAATATTTTCAAAAAAACATCTGAAAATAATCATAAACTCAACATGATGCGTTTCTGTTTCGATCCGAAACAAGAGAATCACTGATTAACCGCCTCACTCATTTTTGCCCTATTTGAAAATAAGTTTCAACCCATCGAGTTTATTTAGTGTCATACACTCCGCGACAGGCTACATTGATTTTTATAAAATCAATAGATCGCATTTAATAAAGTATCGAGGTCAAACATAGCTAACAGAGTCCGGGAATATGTCTAAATGCTAATACCAAAATAGTCAAAGCAATATTTACATTTATTTGCATAAAACACAGATTGAACAACATAATCAGAAGTATTTAAAAATATATATATCTGTTCCGATTAAAATACAAATATTTTCCTGTTACAATTTTTTTAATTAAAAAAAAAAAGAAAGACAGGACAGCGTGAGTGATTGTCTGAAGATGAGTTTGTTTTTCTTTGTGTCTAAAATGCTCCTCAGGCCACTAAAGTAGCTACTATGGCACCAGGACTTTACTTTTAGCCTTTTTTTCCTTAGGATTCCAACAAAAACATTAGTCACTTAATTTTGCTTCAATTATGCCTTCAACACAAACCAAAAGTCATGTGTCCAATAAGTCATAACACTTGTGACTATTTATAAATTAAGAAAGTGACGAAAAGTGTCCCAACACATAACCTGTAACCGCACAGCAGTACTTCACTCCTTCACAACTTCAGCAAAGACAGAAGTCCATAACAAGTATAACTGTACAACTTTTACAAATCACATACAACACTCAAAACAACTTTCTTAAGCATTTAAAGGTATTTTAGAGCCGTATTGTGTCCAGCAGAAGACACGCGAGCGCGCACGCACTCACACACACATAACGGTTTTGTGCTGTGAGATAATAGACGCTCACATCTGAACTCTCCCTCTAACTCCTACTCTGTTACAACTTAAACATTTCCACGGCAATGAAAACACTTCAAACCGGCAGACTTCTACCTTAAGCACACAAGAGAATAGTTTACACTGTCGCTGAGTTTTCCGCACTCTTCTGCACAGCGCTTCGTTTGACAACGCACAATCTCACCCAAATCCAACTGTGTTTTAAAGACGCGAGAACAAGCCGGAGTTCGGTTTTTCGCCATAAGTCACTTTCTTACCGTTCTTTCTCCTCGGGTTGGCCTGTTTTCTCCTCTTACACCGGGGACCCTCCGCCATGATCTCCTGCTTCATTGATAAGAGTGGGTCAGATGGCAGCAGTCCGCATGGGCTCCGCTCCTTCATCCAAGATCTAGCAACCAACACACACACGGCAACAATTGGACTCTCAGGGCAGGAAGGAGGATGTGTGTCGCTCACAGGAGAGAAAATGATATTTGGGGGGTAGAGTGACTGAGAAGTCCGAATGAAGTTATCCAGGAGGGTTTGTTTAGAGGGACCGTGAGCGTCCTGCGCGTCGTCTGATCTTTTGAAGTGTGTGTGTGTGTGTGTGTGTGTGTGTGTGATCGGACAGCAGCGCGCGAGTGCGCGAATGAAGGGGGACGGACACACCGACACCTTCAAGTCACCATCAAGCATGTGCTGTGCGTATAGAGCATTTCACAGAATGAGATGCAATGAAAGTTTTCGGTAACTTGTGTTTAGTGGAAATGCTTTATGTAGTTTGTTATTTCCCCCCCCCCCCCCCTCTGTCAGCTTTAAGTTATAGGCATCTAATCTTGTGGGCTATTTTGTAAGTCTGATAGATGTAAATATTGTATTCGTAATTTCTGTTGCCTGACTACTGCTTGACCGAAATTCATTTAGTATATTTACTTTTGCTCGGAATTGTCATTAATATTCTAAAATAGGCTACTAAGAGAAACGGTGTTTATTAAGGATTATTTGGTTATATTTTCCTTTTAAAAATGTGGGGGTTTTTTTTAAGAAAAACAAAATAACCTAACCAAAACATGCTACGTATACACTCTTCTAATAACTGCTTATAATATATCGTACATTTGAAATATTTAATTGTCAGCTTATCATAATGTAAATAAAACCTTCAGTATTGTGCAAGACGAATCCTTAAAAATAACACACGGAATCCAAGCATGATAAATAAATAAAAAAGCTACTTTACCCTTTCATCACAGCAAATGTAAGCCTTGTAAAATTTGTGGATGCTGATGACAAAATCAAAATGATTTATATTTATTTTTTTCAGCTTACTTTTGCAATCAAATATGTTTAAATATTTAAACTAAAAGTCATGTAGGCTACCTCACATCTAAAATAAGACTGAAGAGATGCGGATCAGAAAAGAGTTCTTATGTTGCTGTCTAACGTGAAAGCATCCGTTTATGAGAGAAGCGTAAACATGCACTAATAAATTTAACGAGCGACATCATCATCATCCTCATCATCATCCCTGCGTGAAGCTGCCGGTGTGTCAGCATCCGTGAGGCGCGCGCACCTTTCTCACCTGCGCCGGCTGAAGCCAAGTTGATTGCAATCTCGTATTCGGGAGGGGGTTCAAAAAAGTCAAATAGGGTGTATAAAAAGCATCCACAAGGACTCAAGTACACACGAAACAGGCTCACCTACCCGATTCTATATGAAAATTCCCCAAAGAGCCGGTTAGAGGGGAGGAAAACGCCACAGAGATGTTTGGAGCGCTGAGGAGGACTCTGCTCTATAATGAGGGACCGTTATTCCTGATGGACAGGTTTGGACTGATCTCTGTGAGCCACAACACGGAACAAACCTGAGGACGCACTGACGTGTTCCGCCTCTTCAGATGACATTTCTGCGCTCTCTCTTTTACTTTTGCGCTCCGAGACTCTGACACACACGCCACCTATCTTTACACTGCGGGATAGATGGAGAAACACTGAGGTCGTCTGATGAGCCACATCAGGTGCTCGCGTCTGTCGTTCTGCAACACAGGTGGGACTTTGGAAAGGTGAGGCGGTGGACATTCTATCCTGTAAGAGGAAGAGGGCAAGAACGGTTACAACTCGAGCACAGACAGCATGATCTTAAGGAAGAGGAGCAGGAAATATGCAGGAGAGGCTGCCGGTGCTGCAGTGATCTGACAGGTAGCTCACCTGTGTGTGGTGTGTGCGTGCGCGCGCTCTTTCACCTGGTATTTCATTGTCGTGCGCGGTGATGTATGTTGCATATTTGCACGCGTATGTCTTATATGTGATTCACTGTATAAAATACGGGCTGTTAACGGGCTCCAGGGTGCACAGTGCAATTAAAAGTGATAGTGTAGTGACTTTATGTTGCATATTTCAAGCCAGACCCGATGAATTCGTTGCAGCAGGCGATCAAGAATCATTTATTTCCACCAAAATCTAAGCTATTGCAAGAAATCTCGATATTTTTTTCAAACGTTCTCCCCCTTTCCTCAGCTGTCTTTAGCCCTTAATCTTTCATTTTAATACAACAGTCCGTGATTTATTAAAGGCACTCTGATTGGTACAGTGTAAAGAAATTTACCCTCCCTAAATTCATGCATTTGTTTTTGTATGGATTGCTAATTGACCAATAAAATGTCAGTGCTGTTTGATGTACTCATTAAAGACCAATTGGATTTCACTGGAGGCGTTTATATTAATCGATGTATTTTATTTAGAAATTGCTTGAGCATTGCACACTTGCTTGGAAATCCCTCGTCGCTCGTGGCGCCTATAATAATATTAATAACAACAACAGTAGTAATAATAATAATATTAACATTAATAAAAATACGTATTTTATTTTTAATAAATTGATAATATAATATTCATTATTACTTTTTTGTCCATAAAACATGGGAACACTAGACGCTGATTTCCCTCTTTTTCCCTCTTCATGCATTTTATTTTTATGAATGTGTGTTTGTGCCGCTGTAGAGTGTGGCGTGAAATTGGATCATAGTCGAGAGAATAAAACCCTAACCTAGAAATTTATTTGTGTCGATTATTTTTTTGTATTCTGAGACACTATGACCTATTTTCTGGAGAAGTAAACGAAAGAATCGAGTGTAACAAGGACGGTGCTCAGCTAACCGTTCTGTGTGTGCTGTTGTGTCAATTGGCAGCAGAAGTTCTGCTGTATTACTCATTCACTTTGACTGGAATCAGCTCCCCTCGCGAGATTTCTCACTAATACATTCCGAGGATAAAACGGCATATATTCAATTCCTGATTCTCCAACTGCCATTCACAATGATAGAAACCAACGTGACCTCATATTCTTACGTTTCACCCACATACTTCTGTTCCCAAATGATGCCTTTGTCTCATTTATAACAAGATTCCTCTGCTCTCTCCATCGCTTGCCCTAAATTTAGTTTTGTTAAATTGTTAGGACTTAATTATTACTGCTAGTTAGATATTTGTTTTGGCATCACTGGAAAAAAAGGAATGTTTTTTTTTTTTTTTTATAAAAATTATGTAAAAGATTTAATACATTTTGTCACCTATTGATCAAGTGTGAAATGGCTGAAGAAAAAAAATAAAGAATAACATTAACCACTGACAAACCAGTGAGTGTTGAGAACAAATCAAACTATCACAGCATTTACTGAGAGCAAAACTTCCTGTTGCATCATCAGTCTGGGGGAGTTTACTGTTTTCACAAAACTTGAGAGCAGAGAATGAAATCCTGTCTTCACTCAACACAGCTTTACCAACAATGTTTGACAGGACATCAGAGACCACTATCATTGATCTTTCAGATGGGAAAAGTCAAGGGGAAGACTGAACGGACTGAGTCTTTTCCAGTACTAAACAACTAGTTTGGCCTGACTTTGCCACAAAAACACAGAACATAGACTGCTGACAAAATACCTGTGGGCGTAGGATGGAAAGAGGGAAGTTCTGCTTCATCATCTGCAGTGCCATTAGCCCCTCACGTAGACGAGAGTGACACGGTTTAGTCTAGGCAAAATTAGTTTAAAATCAGCAAATTCTTGGAAATATAAAAGAGAACTGAGAGAATGAGTCAACAAAAACCTGAGGAAAGGTTTACCATATTGTGACCACGTGAGCTCCTAGTCACCTCCCCAACAAACCAGCACACACACACACACACACACTGTTGCCTAAGTACATCTTGCAACACTGCAAAAGACACAATCTCTGTATGAACTACCCACCAGGGTGAGACACTGGAAAAAAAAATGTTTTTCCCCCGTAAACGATGCATTTTTATTAATATTGCATGCAGTCTGACACCATCATAAAAAGGACAACTACTCTGGAATTTCTGACTCAAACTTTCTTCAAATTACTTTCATGACACCTTTGATGTTGCTCTGTCCCATATTTTAATTGTCACCACTCTCGCTCCATCAAGCTGCACTCGTTCCACCCCCTCTGCGCTGGGCCGCTCTACGTCTCAGGACAATGGATGTCTGCATGTGGCGAGGGTCTTGCCCGACCTATTGTCAGTTTAGCATGGGGAGACTCTAGGTGCAGGTCAAACGAGACGGGGGTCCTTGATGTGCATGCAGACGGAAACAAACATCCCTCCCCTGCGTCCCACAAGCATGACCTAATCCAGCTACAGCCGCTGTCAACATAAACACATGACTAATCTGAGTGCATCTATGGCAATAATACCGGTCTAAGTGGAAAAGAGAAGAGTGGGGGAGCGCTGTGGCCTAATCCTGAGGGGGGAAAAGCACAGATTAATAATAGACCTTGGAAATATAACACTATTTTGGGGAGGGGAGGTCAGGGCTTGGTTTCACCTAAAATTGAGTGAGTGATATGCAGGGGCATATGGTTGCTCTATCAGCTTACAAAATAAAGGAGGATTAGTGATTTTGGATGAGGTTCTGTGACGTGATTACACTCGTGTCTTAGAAAAGACTTGTGTTAAGGGGCTATTAATTGTGTAACGATCTCGACCGAGGCTTATAAGTCATTCTAACATCAAGTCTTGCACTTAAACGACTTCAGCGTCTCATTTTTGAATTGAAAAGTGAGTGCGTTATGGTCTACATGCAATGTTGTGTACTGTGATTTGTTAACCTGAGCATAACGCTGACTCTTCATTCCAAATCTTACAGTGTGCAGCAGAATTGTGACCTCCTGACCCTCTCTGAAAGACATCAGGACCGCACAGATGGGAGGCACACCTTAGCCCCTGTATGATTCACTTTCGTTTTGATTACTGCTTTAATATGGTGCAACAGCTCTTTTCCTGACCAGGTTCCTGTTTAGAGGCCTTCCTGTAAATGTCATGTGTTTCCATGAATAAATCAGACTTTATGACTACGCAATTGCAGCATTTCTATGTACTAGCACTTGCTTTGTGTAACTTAAGAGAAAGAACAGTATATATGAGAACAGTACTTTGATGGTAAATGTATAGAAACTAGTGCTGTCAAACGATTAATCGTGATTAATTGCATCTAAAAAATATATATGTGTGTGTACTGTGTG
>SCHK01431692.1:5926-17607 GCA_004124795.1 Poropuntius huangchuchieni | reverse complement strand
ATATAATTTTTGGGGGGTGCTATATGACTCCTTTAACACTGCATGTTTCAAAGCACTTCAGGGGACCTTTAAGGATTAGGCTAAACGTTAATACAGCTTGCCATACAGCTCTGTCACCTACCCCACTTGCAGTAGTGCTCTGTAATCCATTATGCGTGGTCTGTCGGGTGTTCTCCTTAGTTTTTTTAAAACCTCTCGCGGATATTATTGTCGACGTTCATATGGAGGTATTTTTACAAAGTTTTTTAGAGTTTAAATAGTTCCATAGTTATATGTTATATGCTCAATTGCATAGTATACGCGCAGCAAAAATGTCTGACCTCGCTAGTAGCTTATTAGCTAAGCAGTAACGTTACTGTGAAAGCGTTTATGTTGATCTGTCTTGCACAACGTACTTCATCTACAAAATGTGCTAGTTAAAATGCAGTGTTTGGGGTTGCATATTGAATGTCAACAAACGACAGCTTTAAACGACATTTCACCGATTATCATATAGCTACTGACAGCACCAAATAATTTATTTTAACTAACAAACAGCATGTAAGTCTTACGACCGTATTTCAACTCGGTTTAGTAAAAAAAACCCAAAAAGAATAAAAGGAACATTTTACTTACTCTCGTCATTCCAAAACAGGGTATATTATTCATTACAGTAATATTCGGTGGATATGCTAACTGTCATAGAAATAATTTCACTATGTAAAAAAGTAATTCTGGTCTTAAAACAGGCTTCTTTATATAAAATATAAATCTTTCCTTTTTTATTTTGGTTTGAAATATGATAGCAAATAAATTATATATTACAGTGTAACCTACTAAGACATGAACTTGTTCTCTCAACAGCAAGGAGGTGTCTAATGCTACATTTTGTAGTAAATTAAGTTTAAGCTTCATGACGATGAGTAAGGTTGCAGGAGTGATAGTTAATCACAGTACTATGGATTTAGGGTAGTTGAGTCTGTTAACTGTGATTGCTGTCTCAGAATTCGAACCTCAAGAGCTATCACTCTCTCTCCTGCACTCAGTACTCACCGGACAGCAGTACACAAGCTCAGATTCAAAGCAGAACGATGGACGTTTGTATCCAAGTCATATCCCAACAAGTTCTGTACAGAAGGCTGTTTTGGCTTTAGGTTCTGGTGTGGCTGCTCTGAAGAACCCCTACAGACATGGTAAGGCTGTTATTTAATAGTCATTAAATATTAGGCTGATTGTAACCTTTGCATGAGGTCGCCCCCAGTAATGATCGCGCTTCCTGAAGAAATGTTCTTTAATTAACAGCTGTAAGTTTCTTTTTCAGTCTCGGTGGAAAGTCCACAATTGTTTTGGTGAAGAAGATACGTAATAAATAAACCCCCGGTTTCACAGACAAGGCTTAAGCCTATTCCTAGACTAAATGTAAATCTGAGCTGTTTCAACTGAAAGAAATTTGCACTAACTGATTTTAAAACATGTCAATGCCTTTGTTTTGTTGTAAGATGCAAACCAGTAATGCGTTTTTCTAAGGCATGTTTATAAAAATTACTTAAATGTCCTAAGTGAACGATGGCCTAATCCTTGCTTAGGCTAAGCCCTGTCTATAAAGCCAGGCCAAAAATTCTTTGTCATTAGTTTTCATTAATAAAACAGGCCAGAAAGAGTTAGTCAGGAATTCCATTTTACTATAACATTAATTTTCTTGGTGCCTGGACTCTTCAAATGTAATCTGCAGACCTGTTTGAGGGAAACCTTCAGAATTCAGTGAAATGGATTTAAACATGGTAAAATATGGAGACTGTTTTATTTTTACATAGTTACAATTATTGAACGTGCATTCAAAATAGACAAATTATTTAATATACAAACATAAGAGGTGGGGAATTTGTAGATAAGCTTAGGTGCCAACTGTAACCAAACATCACCCGGCCACACACTACTATAACAGGCCCCATGGTGTTTTTGTTTATGCCGTGGATAATATTTTCTAAATTGTCTAAACTGGAATTCTGACAGTAATCCCCATGATTCAAAACTTTCATGTATACTGACATATTTTACCAAAACAGATATGGTTGCAGTGCTTGGGGAAACCACAGGGCACCAGGCCCTGATCAGGTTAAGGAATCGGATGAGAAATGACCCTGAAGGTTACACTATTCTCAAGTATGTCTCATTTGTTTACTCTGACTACTGTTAAAACTGTTTATGGCTCCATCCTTCACTATCCAAACTTTACTACTACCTTTATGTTCAAATTTTGTCTCTAGAGAGCGTCCAAGGATCCGTCTGTCTACATTAGACCTCACTCGAATGTCTGCTTTGCCAGATGGGACTCTAGGAAGAGAGTATCTCCATTTCCTAGAAGAAAATGTAAGACAAATGAAAAACACAGAAATTATCACTTAACATTTACCAATAGGTCAAATTAACCATTGTCATCTCAACTTTTCAGAGAGTCACCCCCGACTCAAGAGCTGATGTAAAGTTTGTGGACGATGAGGAGCTAGCGTATGTCATGCAACGATATCGTGAGGTCCATGACCTGTTGCATACCTTGCTTAGTATGCCCACCAATATGCTAGGTGAGCGTTTGATACCATAACAAAATATGTCCACTTTTCAGTTGTGTATAATTTCCACTTGTTGTATGTATGCCTGTATAAATCGCCCTCAGAAGCTTTTGGTTCTGTGCCAATACGATCTTGCATCAGAGCTATTTTGCCACTGAAGTACATTGAGCCCCTTAGATCAGGGGTGCCCAACCCTCTTCCTGGAGATCTACCTTCCTGTAGAGTTCAGCTCCAACCCTAATCAAACACAACTAAACCAACTAATTAGGATTTGAAGAAGCACTTGATAATTAGAGACAGGTGTGTTTGATCAGGGTTGGAACTGAACTCTGCAGGAAGGTAGATCTCCAGGAGCAGGGCTGGGCACCCCTGCCCTAGATCATTATCAATAAATACTTTTTGTTATTTTTTTGGTACATATCAGAAATGCATTAATAGCATGCATTTTTCATCCCTTAAAAAAAATCCTGTTATTTCTTACCCACAGGTGAGGTTGTTGTGAAATTGTTTGAAGCTGCACAGACTGGTCTGCCCATGTGTGTTCTGGGTGCAACGCTTGGACAATTCCGTCTGCCTGTCAGGTATGAGTTAACATGATATCTGTCTGTGCACAGCAACATGATGTCATTTACTGTAGAAATGCTCTATCGTTTTAACAAACAATCATAAACATATATACAGTAATGTTTTATAGTACTTTAGTAATTACATTGGAAACTCCAAGACAAGACACCCTGTTTTAAAAGATTAACCACAAGGACAATTTCAGAGCTTTGTAAAACATTTTAATATGAAAGAATGAATGTAAATGCTTTAACATTAATACAAACTTCACATATCTTATTGTAAAACATATATAATGTCTTGCCCATTAGACTTTGATTGTAAGTTCATACTGTCCAAGCGATTAACATTGTTGTGAAGCAACAGTATTGTCTGTGGTAACTGATAGCATGACAGAGATGTGGTCTGTAGAGGTTAAGTTGCAATTAAACTAGAAGATTCCTTTATGTAGATATGCAACCAGTGACAAGTTCAAATCAGTTTAATTAACACAGTGATTAAGTGCTGAAGTGTGTTCAGTCGTATGTTTATAATATGACTGAACACACTACAGCAGTTAATCACTCCAACTACATCTCAAACTGTATACCAGGAATGCAGTAAGGGGACATCCCTTCTGCCAACATTTGTCGTCGCTGAGTATTTCCCATTCTTATGTTCATGTTTCATTATGGTCACTATATAGAAGGTTTCATTATGATGACATCCTAGTGCTGTCATTCTTTGCTTTCTTCTAATACTGTACACTGTGACCAGTTTTAGAGTTTTACTGGCTCCCAGGTCACCACAAGGATATTACAGACGTCCTACTAAATATTTGTTAATTTCTTAATGTATCAATAAAAGTGATGTTATTTCTAGTATATTTGATTCATTTGAATTTGCCATTAAAAAAAACATATGTGGTGGAACCTTTCAAAAACGTCAAGAACTTCAATCATATTACACCCCATAATCAAAGTAAAAAACAAATGTCTGTATGTTTTATTTCGTTTACAAAAATGTACTTTAAAATTGTCATTTATTGTAGTCCAAAAAATGTTTAGCTTGTGCTTGTGTTTGTAATAAAAATAAAATCATGTGTTCATCATATAAATCTATTACAGTATGGGAAAATAAGTCAAATTTGATGTGTGTCTCTGTTGATGATGTCAGTCGTCTACAGTTGCTGGTTCAGTCTCTGGGACCATGGGCTCTGCGCAATGGCGGTCGTGCCCGATGTGTTCTGAGCATCTTCTATGAACGGCGCTGGGAGCAGAACCTTGATGAATTGAGACACGAGTTGAACATTGAGCCACCACCTGTCAATATGATCCCATCCAACAAAAATACATTCTCAAACTCGTAGTACGCTCACCTGTCTAACTGATGGACATTTTATCTTGTGGGAAAGCCCCACAAGGAAACTACATACATTCTATTGGTAACAAAGATCACCTTTTCCTTCTTCCTCCTATGACGGGAAATGATGGCTCAAAAAAAAGTCATATAACAATGAAAAAATACTATGGCATGAATAGTGAAGTAATTAGGTTGTTCAGAAAGAAGGTGAAGGAAGTTTAATATAAAATATTTTGTAAACATCTATTCACTGTTGATTTATAGCATTATAGGAACACACTTGATACTAGAATGTTTATTGCTGATACTACAGTGGAGTTAAACCAGCACATGAACAAAATTGTGAATAATAAAATAAATATGTGAAAGTGATGACAATAGTATCTTTAGAAATATTGGTGCTATTTTCTCAGTTATATTTTGCAATTTTGTGTGTTTATTTATAATTAAATATTATCTCGAAATAAATAAAGAAAAAAATAATGATCACTCAGATCACTCTTTGATCAGGTATCTGTGATCAGATGTTTCTTTACATTTTTGGATTTGTCTTTTAAAACAAATTAATATTGATACAGTTAACAATGCAAAGTGAAACCGTGCAGTA
This sequence comes from Poropuntius huangchuchieni, assembly GCA_004124795.1. Classification (NCBI taxonomy): domain Eukaryota; kingdom Metazoa; phylum Chordata; class Actinopteri; order Cypriniformes; family Cyprinidae; genus Poropuntius; species Poropuntius huangchuchieni. The sequence goes on along the minus strand of SCHK01431692.1, from coordinate 12,546 downwards.
GTCTGCATTCAGATAGCAATAAACATAAAGATGCGTAATATAACAATACATTTAAAAATTCATAATACATTTATTTTGCATCCGTTTCTAATTTGCAGCAGCGAGTAAAGGCTGGTCTCTGGTGGTGAACCAGAAGAAAGTAAATGTTGTCCTCTGCTACCATCTAGTGGGGACTTGGGTGTTTAAATCGGAAGGTGCCTGCTAAGAGGCAAAACTTGGTTGTGCATTTTTAAAGATTAAGACAACTTTTACATCATGATGGTAAAACATAACTGTCTTGCTAAAGGCCGCAGTTGGTGACTGCTGAGGCCAGTGCATCACAGGGATTTCTAAACTGTGATTTTTAAAAAAAAAAATTTTTGTATTATTTGTGGAACATAACAGAATATATTTATAAGATTTTGGCTGTTCCAAAACTTTCAACTAAATACCGTAAAAGTAATATAAATTTTGACCATACAAATTATGCACTATAATCCATATCTTCTGAAGACATGCAGATCATTTTATGTCATTATTTGATGTGCATTTTCCCTTACATTGTAGCTTTTCAAACTCTTTGGACCTTGGACAAGTTTGGTTTCAAGCTTGACATCTTAACTTAGTGTCTCTTGATGTTCCTTTTTTTTTTTTTTTTTACATAAATTATATCATTTGAAAGCTTAAACACTCAAAATTCTTCCTGTGAAAAACATTTTAAAAATTGGCCATTGCGTTACCATGGAAATGTTACTTTAAATCTTTTAGCGGGCTCTTACCCCTATAGTAGGCGGTATCATATGTCCTATTACAAAATTTACTACAATATTTTAGAATCTAAATTTTTTATATATTGGAAAGCTCTGCATCTCAAGGTTCCATATTTGTTGGTTAGTTTGTAATAGAAATAATATTGCAACAAAAATATATACATTTGTCAAAGGAAAATTCATTTTTAAAAATCAGTTATTTTGTGACCTGCTGGCTATGTTTGGTAGGGATTAAATAAATCTCACAGGAACCTACATTTTTTTTTTCATCAGCCTACTTATTTAGACACAAAACTTAGATTTTATAGCACAATATTTAGTACAGAACATTTTCTTTACAGTAAACTTAAACTTCTATAACTACTTCAAACTTGTTTTAAATTTCAGCAATAATCTGCAGATTGTTTGTTGTTGTTGTTGTTGTTGTTGTTGTTGTTGTTTTTAAAGAGACCAACCATAGGTCTGTATGCAAAAGTGTCCTTGAACAGTAGGTAGACTTCCTATTTATATTTAGACTTTCTTTAGTACATTTGTATGTAATACTAATACATACACAGACCAGCAAATGAGACATAGGTGGAATTAACAAGGTGAGATAACAGGAAATGGTTTCACTATTTCAGTACACTTTTTATTGCATGAATACGTCACATCACACAAAGGTCAGAACATTGTTGCCATAATGACAGATTTAATGATAACCATGTGAAAATCTGATTTCATTACATCTGTTTCATTACATGTTCTTACATGTCAGTTGCCCCACTGTCCTCAGTGACATCAAAGCCATGATGTCATGTGATCACATGAAAGCTCAACTAGAATATAGTATCAAATATCAATATCAGCCATATCAGTATCTGTTGGGTACTGTCACAGATAAATGCAACTATTTCATATGATGTGCATAAAATAAATATAAACAGTCAAACAATAATTGGACTAATTTTAACACATAAACATCAAATACTTTGAAAGAGATGGAGAATAAAATTATTTCAATAATTTATAAATATAAAAATATGTCAATGGCATATGTTTGTAGTTCTTTTAAGCAAGTTGATTACTGATTACTGCTTGCAAATGAGCTTGTTTATAACTAAACAATGTCATTGATTTTATCATACTTTCTCTTACATATATTGGTGTTCAATGGCACAGATAATGTAAAACATGTTTAAAAATGTTCATTGGTTGACACTGACATTGCACAATATTACATCCACCATCCCATCAAGACCTTGGGATCTTCAGAGCCTTCATTAACATTCGTTGTGTGTTCAGTGCAGTATAGAGACACTCTGATCAGCCACAGCACAGGCGGCCAGCAGAGGCTCACCGAAAGCATGTCTGACTACATGCAGCACAGACGTAGATTCGGGATCATAGAACAGTAGGGTCTGACTGGGCCAATCCAGAAGCAGTCCCACTCTTTTGAGCTTCTTAGCCACTGTGATACCCACATTACATCCATCGTGACAGAAAGACAAGTCTCCATCATAATGCGAGAGCACCCACGATTTTGTGTTGTAGCCGAGCCGTGCACCATTGCCGGACCCTTTGCGTTCTATGCTGGAATAGCATACCCCCACTTTGAAGGCAGCACTTGTGCCCACATCAAGTACCCAGATGTGAGTACCAGAGGACATGGGAGGGGAGCAGAGGGCATTAGGCCAGCTGTCGAAGCGCGCTGGGTCAGAGGGGGGTAACTGACGCTGACGTTTGGGCAGGAAAGTTAGAGTACGCTGGTCGTTGGAGAGGGAGAGAAGAGGACTGACCGTCTGAGCTTCAAAGCGTAGTGCAGTTAATCTGTGGGCTAAAGGAAAGAAGTCTATGTTAAAAAGATGTTCAGAGCAAGAAAATTCACAGTTTAATGTAAGGAATGTAGAATGCCATGGCTTCAAAATATTATAGTACACTTATAACTTTTGATTTTACCCATCTGGAGAGCATATGTACACTGCAAAAATTAAATACTGTAAACTAGTGTACTAGTGTAGTGTAAAATTAAGCACTGTAAATTAGTGTACACTGTAAAGATCATTAGAGCACATTTTACAAGAAAAAAGAACTATTTCAGTTTTTCTATTTCAGAATTTCGTTTTTAATTCAATGTATTACTTGCCATTTTGGGGTAAAATGTACTATCAATTTCTGAGTGAAAATTGTTTTTACACCATTTTTTCCCCAGTGTAAGCAATTTATGAGCAGGTCTGGGGAATGAAGGGGGCTGAAAGAAGGTGAAAGTGACGTGACATACGGCCAAGTAAGGTGACCCATACTCGGAATTTGTGCTCTGCTTTTATCCCGTCCAAGTGCACACACACAGCAGTGAACACACACCCACCGTGAACACACACCCGGAGCAGTGGGCAGCCATTTATGCTGCGGCGCCCGGGGAGCAGTTAGGGGTTCGGTGCCTTGCTCAAGGGCACCTAAGTCGTGGTATTGAGGGTGGAGAGGGCGCTGTAAACTCACACACTCACTCACTCACTCACTCCCCCCACCTACAATTCCTGCCGGACCAAGACTCGAACTCGAACTCGCAACATAGTTTGCAAAATGTTTAATACTTTTTAATATATTTAAAATATTTAATTAATCAGCTGATTTAACATACTTTCTGGACAAAAATTGTGATGAAAAAAACCACAACTATTTTGTTCAACTGACAGCCACAATTTGTGTTTTCCTTTAGGTTTACACATCTAACAAAATTTGATTTTAAATTATATTTAATGCATATTTATAATATTTGTATTTTTTCACAATATAAACTGATGATGAAAATAAAGGTTTTTGTTTGTTACTTTTTTAGAAAGGAAGTCATCATATTTGAGAGTCTGTGGCACCAAAATGTTTGATATCCATGAGTATGGTGATACACTGAATCTGTCTTAAATTAATCCCTGTCTTGTGGAAATGGAAATGTACTTACCAGATGGTCCTAGCTGTAATGCACTGGCCCATAAACCCACCATGAGTTTACTGTCACTGCACCCTCTGTTCAAAGTCAGTTGCTCAGTGTCTTTAGGTTCACCAACACCCTCCGCATCCTCGATTCTATGGCACAGTCATGTACACAATCAATTCTCATATACAGCTTATCTCATTTGATGCGTTTATGTGAGCATATTTTTGTGTTTTTTGCGAACTGAAATTACCTGTCATTTATTTCCTCATTAGAGCTCTGAAAAAAATAAAGAAAAAATACAACAATCAGTGGTCACAATATCACACATTATTATTTATCAATGGATTATGAACATCTAAACATATTAGTTTTGAGAAACTGACTGAAAAACAGTTTATATACTTAAATACTTATAAATGTTTTATTCTATTTTTATTCTATGTTGATTAGCTGTTGATATATCTGAAGTGTGTCCTACAACCTTATGCTGTCAATACAAGTTACTTTTAATTTGATTGATTTGTCTTCCTAAATGAGTTTGAAAATATGTGATTAAACTGTGTAACTGTGGTTAAACATGCCCCCCCCCCCACATGCACTACTTCAATGAGATCACCTCTTCTAATTTTATTAAATAATGTCCAGATCATATTTCATCTCATAAATATTATGCCACTTTCTAATTCTTTAATATGACAAATTCTTTGACTTGTAATTGAGTAGAATGTGTAAAGTGTTGACAAAGTATCCATTATTTATATTTGTTAAATTGCACAAATCCTATGTATTTTTACACCCTGGCTTCTCCATTCACTCACCACAATCATGGTATCTGTTGAGTGTGTGAGTGTGTGCACCAGGCTGGTGCGTGTGTGTGTGAGTTTCTCCAGAGTGTGAGTCCAGTGTGCTCTCTGAGTGAGGAGGCACTGCTCCACGCGCTCTTCCTCTCTCTGTATGGCCTCTAATAGACGCTGCTCTTCCTCCTCGAGAGCCTCACGCACCACGTTCACCTGAGCCAACACACGTTCTCTTGCACTGTTTGCATCTGTCTACCAATTGCACAAGAGGCAATTACAACAACATAGCCTACTGTATTACACTGTTATAACTACAGTTTATCTGGACATCAGAGACATAATGTTATAACACCATTAAAAATAATTTAAAATCACACAAAATAAGTTACCATGTCCGAAATAAAATTATAATAATATCACAGTCTAATGTCTAATTATGTAAAAATAATAACAATAAAAAGTAATAATGATAATGATAATAATACAGTGCATTCTGTAAGCATTGGCATATAGTTGTCCTGACTAATTAGTGAATTCTTCAGGTAGGCCTACCTGTACAGCTTTCTCTCTAGCTGTAAGTGTACGGTCAATGAATCGTTCAATCCGCAGGGCTTGCAGCTGCATTTTTTCACAGACATCCACCAGCTGATTCTGAGGAAAAATCACATCAGAGGCATTAAACTAGCTGTTTAGTGGTATGTACATGGCAGGAATGTGTACATGAAAGTAATGTTTCATCACACAGGCAGGCCGTTTCAGATCTAGGTCTGCAATGGTATTCGGAAGCTTACAAATGTCTGAATTTCTGTTTTTATGTATTTTGTGTACATGTAATTTATTTTTGGTTGAAAATGCTATCTAAAAAATGCTGTCTGGTTTGATATTTTCTTATGTAACTAGTTCCAACTTTTTTTCTGGCCAGCAGTGTGTAATACAAGTGAGTCCAGTGTTGATTTGAGCTATGCAGGTATTTTTTAATTGCAGACAGCACTGCATTGAAATGTAAATTCTAAAATACATTTTTATTATTATTTATGAGTTTAACAAATTATACAGTATAGGAAATCTGACTTGGAAATCAGACAAAGTGTTAGGAAATCAGTTCTTGTGAATAAAAAATGTACATGCAAAACAAATAATAATAATAACAAATACGTTCAATATAGCATGGTTACTGCCAGAAATGTTTAAATCACATTTTGTAAAAGGGAACAGATCAAATGTATCTGATTGCAATGACAAAAGAATAAAGGAAAGTTTCTTCACCTCGGGATGTAACGCTTCTGCCATAGGCTAATGAAACTAACCACGCCCTCCCAATATGAATATACAAATTACATAGGTTACACGATATTGCTGAAATTCTCTACTGTTATTTTAACACTACAAATTTATTTTAAGGGAATAGCGAACGTGTTAAGTGATTAATTGTTTAGTCAATGTTTTATACATTGAAACCTAACTATTATGTTATTTAGCCTATAATCGTGACTCACCCTTACTACAGTTGCCTGAGTAACCAGATCTGTCACCTTGTGACCCTGACAAGATCCATCCGACACACATTTCGAGCAGGTCAGTCTTCCTTCTGTACCACAGTAGAACTGTAGTTCTAGTTCATGTACTGGACACAGTTTCGCTTCTCCTGAAGTCGATAAGAAGTCCGCACCGCTGCCTACGGCGTTGTCCGATGTCTCAAATTTGCGCATAGGTTTTGTCGGTGATTCTCCATTTAGTGTAGTACCATTGGTGTGTAAAAACGGCCCGCCGCCTTCACATACATTTTCTATTCGGTCTTGATGTTTTGAAGGGTCATCTCGTTGAGAGTCAGTCTCCAGGTCATTGACATGCAAGGACACCGTTGCCAGTTCACAAAGTCTATATTCCGTAACGTTAGTCATGGTACCGAGGGTTTTGGCAGAAGGTTTGGCAGGTTTTTAGGTTTGGCTGAATAAAATACGAAGGGTTTGCCTGGTTTCGCTGATGTATGTACTGTAAAATACCCGTGGCGCAGGTGTATCCAGCTTTAGAGCCCTGCCTACCTGTCGCAGGTGTACAACACGGAAGTGGACTGGTTGTTGAGTGCGCAAGTCTGAACTGAAGTTTTTCTTTAGTCTATTGTTACTCGAGTTAAACTTGGGACTTGACTGTTCTTGCATT
>SCHK01431639.1:1840-26195 GCA_004124795.1 Poropuntius huangchuchieni | reverse complement strand
GTGTGTGTGTGTGTTTGAGAGAGAGCACAAGAGGGAGCTAAAAGAATTATGGTACCTCATACATCATATGTGTCAGACTGAGATAAGGGGCCTCTTGGTTCCACATAGGTGTGTGTGTGTGTGTTGTGTGTTTGTGTGTGTGACCTTCCCTGTCCCTCTACACCCACTCACTCTCATTAGACCTCTTCACAGTGAGTCCACACACAAACACCCCAGCATTACTACATACTTGCATCATCATTCTTTCACACAAAGACACCAGACACAGGTACTGTAAGACAGCTCTCACACTGACCAGCAGCATCCAGACATTCTCAGTATTGTTATTACATGAAATCTTTCTTAAACATTTCCAATGTAGGAGTTGTTTAAAATCATAAGTTACACACTACATGGGGATAGTAGCCTCAATTCATTTTTGCTGAAATATAACCATTTTTTTCTGAGCTGTATGGAGACTTTTTTAAAATATGTTGTTATCATTCAGCACCCAGTGGTGCCTTATATGAAATAAAATTCTGGAAACCTTAAAGAGAGCCAGTGGAATATTAGGTTTGAAATATTGTGATAGTGTGTGTCATGCAACACCAAAAATCATGAATGTAAATCATGAGAAAGCAGAAAGATCATATAAACTAAAGATCATAAGAAAAGGAGAGTATTTTAGATGTGATTCATTGAAATATATAGGAAATGAATCATACTCTTATACTGTTTTTTCACTGAAGTATAAATCTTTTAAAACATCTCTCATCCACGCCAACTGCAAGACAAGGAAAGATCGTAAAACTAGTCTAATGACATGGTCTTTAGGAAACTTAATGCCCATATAAAAAGCTCATTTATACGGTGATATTCGCAGTGTTCCTTAATTTTATATCTTCAGCAAAATCTAGAATATTCAATATATCACCCAGCCCTAATCCTAACTGAATGTTAGAGTCTGTAATGTGAACTTATCCAGACAGTACAGCAGATTTTTAAAAGACGGCTGTTTGATTTAGCTTAGTGTGACACAGATCTGTTTATTCATTTGGAAATGATTGGGGAGCTTCATGAGAGGGGGAGAAGGAGAGCAGAAGCGTGAAATATTTCTCACGACACAGACACCCAAAACACACTTTCTGCCAACTGCACTTTCTCTTGTCGGAGGCTGAGATGCTCTTTTTAGATTACTGGTTATTTCAGGACTTGTTGAAAGTTGTTAACAGGACTTCTCAGAGCATGCTCCATTTAGTGGGTTGAGCTACATTTAGTACTTTTTGTGTATCTTAGCACTAGCTACTTGTAGCAGTTAGCTAAATTTTGTGAGACAGTAACAAAAGAGTCCTAGATCATGCAGTAATTGTACGCAAAATTGCATTTATAGGAATGGAAGTCCACCTAATACTAGTAATAGAGCCAATCATATTTTAAATATAGACCCCTATTAGTAGTTACATCACTGAAAATAACTACTGAGCGAACTCAGTGACACTAGTTTAAATTAGTCAGCTACACTCACTAAATGAAAGCCTGTTTCTCAGATGTATATTTCTCTCTCTACATCCTCTGAGCCCATGCATTCGCTTTAGTAAACAAGTTAAGGAATATGATGAATCACAATGCTGGCATGTATAATGTGAATAAATGGTGCATTTTTTGGAACAAGAACGTACTCATGTGAGCCCATTTTCTTAGGAGATTTTCTTGGTAATAGCTCTTTAAAAACTCTTTATGACTAAAGAAAAGATATTTTTTTGTGAAGTGTGGCTTGTCAGAAGCTTCCACTGCCAGACATTTGAGATTTTTTATTAAGACTTGTATGCTTCATTAGGCCTTGGGCCCTTCCAGATCATTCATCAGAAGCACAACTCTTACTGTGAGAAAGCCATGGATTACAGCAAGCTGTGCACACACATCAATCAACCCTGCAGGAGCCCCTTTATGTGTGTGTGTGTGTGTGTGTGTGTGTGTGTGTGTGTGTGTGTATGTACCCACACACGATAATGCATCCAAAATAATTTTGTCAAACTTATATACTGTAAAAGTGCACAAATTGAACTATTGTGTGAAGATTCCAAAATCCTTATTGGAGCAGATCGTTCACTCAGCAGCCATTTTGGTAAGGCCCCCAGGCAGCTATTTTGTAGTCATGCAAGCTGAATGAGGAGAGCCCGAAATCTCCAAACTGCTTGCCAAGGCTGGGTTTCATGTCAAATCACAAATAAAATCTGACAACCATAGTATCACAAATTTACTTTTATAGCTAAAGTCTGACAACAAAACTATAGTTTTTAGATTTGTCCAGCTGATAGACATGCACGTCAAAAAATTCTTGGTCACTGGATGTTTTAATTTAAAGGCAGGACTTTTTTTCCCCCCAACATTTGCCATATTGAACATTGTTATGTATCCCATTTATTTCAAGAACAGTGTTACTGTCAGAAAGCATTCTAATATGCTGGAAAAAAATCTCATCAGTGTTGAAAACACAAGTTACTCTCTCATTCAGTAAGGATGCATTAAATTGAACAAATCTAAATCTAAAATAAATGCTGTTTTTGTGAACTTTCTATTCATCAGATAACCTGGAAAAAAATATAGTACCATTTCCACAAAAATATTAAGCAGCAAAAACTGTTTTTTAACATTGATTAAACATTATTAATAATTACACAAATAGCATACTAGAATGATTTCTGAAGAACCTGACACTGAAGATTGGAGTAATAGCTGCTGAATATTCACTATTTATATGACATTTTACAACATATTAAAATAGAAAACCGTTATAATAATAATTGACAATATTACTGTTTTTGCCATATTCTTGACCAAAAATGCATCCTTGTTAATCAAAAGAGACTTCTTTCAAAAACAAATTATTCCAAACTTTGACTGACAGAGTACCTCACATGCAGTTGAAAACAAACAGCTTCCATTAACACAGTATCGAAGCGCCTGTCCTTCAAAACCTCCCATTTATTATCACGCACGCACACGTGCGTACAGACAAAGAAATCAATAGCGCACACTACAGCCGCACGAGCATGGCAACACACAACTACATCATCCTGATCTCCAATGCCCTCAATTCTCCCCTCGCGTCAAACCATGTCAGATAGATAGAGGGTTAAAGCAAAAACACAGCACGCACTGTACATCTACAAATCATTCTCCACGCTTTATCATCTCAATCACTAATTAATGAAACGCCCTTTCACAGCACATTAATCCAGGCAGGCTCTGAAAAGGGAACGGGAATTAGGCACACAGTCTGCCGAATGCTGGTGGCGGTGGCAAGCGTTATCCTGTCATTATGGTGGCGGGCAGGTAGAAGTCTGACACATTGCTAACGTTTGATTGGTTCTGGGGGATGGCTTGAGGTGCCCACGAACGTGATTAAAACACATGTTTGGCCCCTATGTCACACTAGCTATACTCACAGCTGTGGGGGCATGTATACCGCCATGTGGCTGTGCAACGCAATTAGGATAATGGAAATTAATATAGGCTCTCTCTCTTTTTGTTTTTGGAGGAACAGTGATTGAACCACGCTGGACGTGATGTATAATTGTTTCCAGATTAATGTCACTTTAATCAGAGCTCTTTGAATGCGCACGTAAATAATGAAGCATTGATGTCCATAAAGGGATGATTGCCTTTTTTTTTCCTTCCCCTCCGTCTCTCCTTCACTTACTCTCTCTCTATATCTCCCCTCAGGACCATCAATGTAAATGAACAAAAGTTTGTTGTAATTAGCCAGTAATTGGCTGCCCTCACTGGCAAGTTTCCAGTTCGGAGCATGCGTTAGCTTGTGTTTTCATAACCCGCTGTGTATTTTGGAGTAGATCCTCAGCTCAGTCTTCTACAACTGTCTAAGTTCTGGATCTCCCAGACATAACAGCGAGTGTGTTGAAACGAGACACCGAGGAATTTAATCAGCACGCTCTCACACACACGCACGCAAAACCTCTCAGTCAGTCTCAACCACACACACTCGTCTTCCCTTCACACGTAAGAGTATCTTCCTTAAGAACATAATCCATCTAATGAAGCCTCGACATAACAGCATTGTTATGCTTGTAATAAAAGGTGACCTTTTATTTAGGATGATTTGATCTGACTTAGCATATGTAATGTTATGACACGCCACACAGGGTTTCTCCCAAAGCCTTGTCAGAAATCATTTCATTTAGCCAGAGGAAGGAGATGATTGCTCGCGTACACACATGCGGATGATTCAGAGCTTATCCATACAGTATTCCACCAACACACACACACTCGGGGCCATATAGTATTTCACTCACATACTGAGGGGCTCAAGGATAATAGACCTGATGTGATGACAATGTGAAACGTGAAATAGCAAACATACAGCAGGATTCCTGGACCACATGTCAATCATCAGGATGCAATTTCCAATTAGCATGTGAGGCCCCCTTTTCTAACGGCACTGTAAATCCCATGATGCCCATGTTATTTACTTTATGCATTATGAGTGATAGTGTCACACATTTGAGAAGCGATTTAGGGGAGCGCTCGGTGAATACTGAACAGGAAGAGTGAGTCATTTTCTGGTGTTGTTTTTCATTTTATTCCATAAATTGTGTCGCAGAGGTTTGTGCGGGGTACCGGTGGGCTTTGAGAGCCATGGAAGTCCATGCCAAGACTGCTCGGTGGATGTGTTTTTGCTTTATTTACTCCAATGTTTGTGTGTTTGGTGTTAGATTTACTTTAAAACCATTTTCACTCAGGAACNCAAGACTGCTCGGTGGATGTGTTTTTGCTTTATTTACTCCAGTGTTTGTGTGTTTGGTGTTAGATTAACTTTTTCACTCAGGAATTTCCAGTAAATTTCACAAATGATTACAAAGAAACGGCACCTTGAATTAAACATGAAATTTTGAAGTAGACCGGCTGAAAACAGTTTTTGTTTGTTTCTTTGTTTTTTGAGCTCCAGTAATCTTTTGTTTTATTTACAACTTCAATAAAGCAGAAGTCAGTCAGCATTTCTACTCATTTTTAATGTCTGTGCAGTGAAGAAAGATGCTTTTTTTAAACCAGCAGTGCTAAAAAGCTCTTAGTTTCTGTATGCGTGTTTCAGGTTGACTGTCTTTTCACACCTTTTTAACATCCTCTTTCTCCTCCTTTTTTCTTCTTCTTGCTCCCTGTAAAGCTCACCCGGAGACGTATGTCCAAGGTACTGTGTCTTTTCTTCTTCTTCTCTCTCTCATTCTCTCTCCCTTGAGCTCTTGTGTCCCGGATTGAGGTCTTTATGACATTTTTATGGCGCATTAATAACCTCTTCTCTCTCTCTCTCCTCTGCGTGTCTGCTATTATTGTGATTCTTCACTGGCTTCTTTTTTTGGACTGTCAGAAATCCAATCCAATGTCCTCAGCGCTCTCCTTGGCTAATGTTCCAACTTCAGCAGAACCATCCCCCCGCCCCAACTAAATCACCACAGCTCCACATCTGCAGTTTAGCATCTCCTCCGTGTCCCAGAGTCGCACTCGAGTTCATTTTTAAAACAATAGGAACCTGCAAGCAAATGACGATCAGCCATGTTTATTTTATAATGAACTACGAGCTGGCGGTGTAAATGGAGATCAAGTGAAGAGATACTAGCAGATTCTTGTTTACTGTTACTGAGGTGTTTTTGGAAATGATTTCACAGGGCTAAATCAGTGCTAAGCCAAGTGTGATTCCAGACTCACAAACTGGCATATGGTGCATCAGACCGCCAAGAACTCTCACAAGGCTTTTTTTTTTAACATTAAGATGTTTCTTAAAGTCTTACGGGCTTACTTTGATACTTTTACTCCAAACCTCAATATGTTAGCTCGGAACATGTTTCTCGCTTGTTTTTATCGTGTATTATCACATTCCATGTTGCTTTTTCTTTTCATTTTCTCACTTATACAATACTAAACAGACATGGCACGTAGCATTTCTCGGTATGATATTTATTCATGCGTTGAATAGCACAATATACACGCCGTGGCAATCCTCCAGACGGAGTCGGCCAAAGTCGAAACAGCTCCCACTCTTCTTTCAACATCTCGCCTTCCTCCTTCTCAAAGCCCCTCTTTCCTTTTCTCCTCTTTATGGTCATTTGCTTCCTTTCTCTCTCTTTCCCTTCTGTGTTTTTGTGTTCTGAATCGTCCTTCACTTGGACTCAAGTGCTCAGATTTTTTTTGTTCATTTTCTTTCCCGAATTTTCCTCCCTCCCGGCCCCATAATAGGAGAGAGGATAGGATTTAAAGGTAATGCATACCAAAGCCCCAGGGAGACTGTCACAAGCAATCACTCTGCTGTCTCTCTGTGTCTTTCTTTCTTTCTTTTTCTTTCTTTCCTTCTTTTCCCCTCCTTCAATTTTTTTGTCTTGAAGCACGATGTCAGCGTGTCTATGTTCTAGTCTCCTCGCTGTATTTATTGTTGTCTTTTATATCTGCCAAATTCATCATTGTTTGTCTTGAACAAGCCACACACACACACACACACTTACTGACATGCACTCACACACAAAACACCACCTGTGGTCCTTGAGTTTTGTTTGGGAATCCTGTGGGTCCTGTCTCCATGCATCCCGCAGCCTGACCCCTGGTGTTTGTTAGCCTAGCTTCTCCCACAATCCTCCCCTTCCCTCCCCCTGGCCTCTCTCGCTTTCCTCTGATTCCGTCCGGCGGAATGTGACCTGGGCAGAAAGTATAGCGCTGGAAGCACACACTCTCTCGCCAGCTCAGACGTCCACCCTATACTTTATGCCACTGGGATTCTCTGTGTGCCGTAGCTTCACATGGATGCCTCTGCTGATTTATTATTCCTTCACCCTCTTCCTTTCTTTTAATTAATTTTCTTTAAATAAATTTTTATGGGTTCTCATTTGGATTCCTCAATCGGTTATTTTTCCTTTCGAGTCTCACCTTGATTTCCTCACAAATTTCTGCCATCCCTTTTGAATTGATTGGTTGTGTAGAGAGAGCATCCGTTACATCCATGTGAATCTACAGCCTCTGTGCATCTCACTAGGCCTGTTTGAAGTCCAGCGTCAGTCTGTGTTCACCTTTAAACCTTTACTTTCATTCACAACGATCTCAGTGTATCTCTGTTTGGGTTATCATTTGTGTTTCACAAGTCGAAGACACACTGTGGCCACGTATGATGATTTTTAACAACAACAGAACAACTTACAGAGAGAATACGGTCACATAAATATAAAAACACACACATAACTGACTTAGTCTCAAGCACATTTGAACACGCACACGTCCGTACTAGTGTATGACGGCTCTGTCTGTCTCCGCAGAGGGATGCCCAGGTCTGTGCAACAGTAATGGACGCTGCACGCTGGATCAGAACGGCTGGCATTGTGTCTGCCAACCAGGCTGGAGAGGGGCCGGCTGTGACGTTGCCATGGAGACTCTCTGCGCAGACGGCAAGGACAATGAAGGAGGTGAGGTCACCGATGACTGGACGGATGAGCGTTATGAAATTTAAATGGGATGCATCACACATATATGCATATGGAAAAGTTTATGTAAATATCAGATAAGTATTTGTCAATGATAATCAGGTCGAGGATATAACCCTGGTGGAAATGGTAAAATGTGCATATTTAAATGTTTATGAAACAACTGACATTGTAATTTCTTCTCCCTCGATAAAAGTCACGATAAAGTTTTTAGGCAGGTTTTAAACACGCCAAACTCGCACCGTCTCGTGTTGTTATGGCCATCCTAAATTAAAAGAATTAAAACAATATTGTTTTATAACAAAATATAAAACAATTATAAAGAAATGGCAAGTGACACATTGAATGAAATGTCTAATTTTCAAGTAGAAAAACTGTATTTTCTTGTAAAACATACTCCAATAACCTTAGTTTTACTTAGAAAAAAATATTTTTTACAATCCACTGATGCAGAAAAGTTAAGCCTATCTTGATTTCTAAGAGTCACTCTGTTTTTCACTGTGGTATGCCGTAGCCTTCAGCCCATCAGAGTAAAGCACACTAAGACATGACCCTAAGACCAAAGACAAGTAAATCTCAAAACTCGAGGTTAGCTTAGAGTCTGGAGGTTACACTTCTTGTCTTGACAGACATCAGGGGAGACCGACTCTATGAATAACAGAGCATCTCTTTGCTTACATTTAACAAAAATGACAGGCCTGCTCAAGGGGTGAACGGCTGTAAATCTGTCTCCACAGATCCTGCATTCAGTGTTTGGATACAGAACTTTTTGGTACATGTGTGGTTTCGTGTACGCTTGCGGTCCGGTATGGGGTTTGGTCCACACAAAAATGTCTAGAAATCCACTGAGGTGAATGCATGAACCTTTAAACACAGCGCACTTCCAAAGTATTTGAGGAGATTATTTTTCTAGTTGGAGATAATGCGGTCTGTAACATCATAAATCTGAAGGATTTATAGTCCTCTGGAAGCCTGACAAGAGGCTTTGAAGTTTTTTCCAAAGCGGAAAGAAAAATATACAGTAAGGTTATGATATATTCTCAGTCATACGGTAATCTTGTCCAGATATTGCCGATTTCTTTCAAATTTGGCTTCCTTTGACTGTAAAAAGATGAGAACATAAAGGTCTTTATATAAACAAACATTAAAAAATGAATACATTTCCCCTTAAATACATATACACGTCCAAAGATCCCATTACGTGACCTCTGTTTTGTGTGACCTGAACAAGCTATGTTAACAGATTCTGCGCTCTCTGGAGATATTTTTTCATGTGCGTGTTGACTTTGGCCATAGTGGACCGGATTTAAAGCAGTGTGAGAGTTACGAGAGGTCCAGATCTCACATGAAGTTGCATGGTGCTTTTGGCAGGGGGTGCCGGGACACTCGTAAGGCAAAACAAACAGTCAGACACTCTGTCTCGATCTCACCAGAGCAGTGTCATCTCAGGGTGCAGTAAAAAAAATAATTGGTCTCATACTGATTAGCGCAACAAAAGCGCGTGTTTGCGTGTGTGTGTGTGTTTGCACATGTGTTCTTTTACAACTCCCCTGTGACGGTGTGCCAGATGTACAAGGGGCTTTTTATAAACTAGCTGAGACGGATGGCAGAGGTTTATGGCACTTACCTGCGGGAGATCAGATCGCATTTCCACACAAAGCATTAACCAGGTGTTTACTGATAGAGGAGAGAGAGAGAGTCTTGACAATGTGAAAGAAGCAAGAGAGGATATTGCAGTCATGTCTTTGACCCTAAAGGTGAGAGAACAAATGGGTGGATGGTGTATGAAGCATAGACCCAAAAGACATTTTACTTCTCTCACACTGTAAGTGGTGACACAGGACACAGGATATACTATTAGTCTTTTAACACATAGCACCTCATATTTTTGATGTGCATTGTGTGCAGATGGCCTGGTGGACTGTATGGATCCGGACTGCTGCCTGCAGAGCTCATGTCAGACTCAACCCTTCTGCCGCGGCTCTCCTGACCCCATCGACATCATCAGCCAGAACCAACCCGCAAGCCCACAGCAAGCCGCCCAGTCGTTCTACCAGCAAATCAGCTTCCTCATTGGCCCAGAGAGCACACATGTCATTAACGGAGACAACCCCTTTAACAGAAGGTAGGACTGTGTGCTGTGTCTGCTGCAACGAACAAATTAAACCTCAAGTAGTGAGGAGTTTATCAGTGCTTAACAATAAGGATGCCCCAGAGGCCCAGGTTTTATCGGGCAAGTGATGAACTTCATCTTACATTGATCATGTAAACGTATTTAATACCAGTCCACTGGGTTTTTTGTGATGTATTGAATGTTATTGTGCAGAGTTCAAAAAGTCAATGAAGTAATCCATCTAGATGACAGATTACAATAATCATTGTGCTTCTTCTTAGATCAGTTGGAATAGAAGAAGATTATAAACAAATCAGTCATGGTTCACACCATATGCAGTTTCATTTTCAGCAAAAGTTTAATATAGCTGTCATAAAATCTCAAATAGGAGGGTTTTTTAAAGATATATATATATATATATATAAGATTAAGATTATAAGATTAGATTTTTTTTAAATACCATATTTGTGGTAAGGCAAGTGGAAACGTTGGCAGAGCAAATGAAGATCTGATCTACTGACCTGACTGGCCTGAAACTGAAAATATATTTTAAAAAATACCGAAGAGTAGCACTTGTTCATGACAGCTTGTGATGTAAATTTTATGGATTGCACATGTCTAATTATTTAATCAACTACAATTGACGATAAGCATATGGAATAGTTATAATCTTTCAGTTTCTGCTTTCCAGAGACCATATTACCACCATTAAAGAAAAGACTCCCCACAATTGCTCCTAACAGCCCTCTTAAAGACTTCATACAGTTGCCATGGAAACAGATGTGCTGACAAAACCTCATAAGAACCGTGTGACCCGGGTTACAGAGAGAAAGATTTTCTAAAGTTGCATTAAAGTGTAATTTACAAATTATGCGCCTCGATTTGCATTGTGTATGTGAGAGCACCATAACAGTTATTGGAAAGAGATGTTAGATCTGATAATAGCCCGCTTGAATAAGCAGTGCTATTAATTATGTTGTCACATCCAGAGCGTGGGTTTGTCCAAAGCATCGTCTCTCTGTTTGCTTGAATGGATATAATCGTTTCTTAGTTGTCATGGTCAGCTGGCCTTCATTGCTCTGTTTTACCTTGCTCGTTTCTTTTGCTCTGTCAATTAAGCACCTGTTGCTATTTCAAGTCCCTCTTTGCTTTTTTGTCCTTTTAACCTAATTTCCTTTTTACTGTGTCTGACGGATATTCAGTGAGTGAGTAAATTAAAATCTATGGAAACCTGGAATTAAAAACACAAAGGAGGTTGACTGATCACACCACAAATGCTCACAGTCACGTTTCAATTTGACTGATACGTGATAATAATGCAATAACGATCGGTTTGTTTATCTCTTCCCCTGCCTCCTATATGCATAACTCAGTGCACATGTTCTGCTAAGATGGAAATAACATTGAAGTTAGCTTGATTACTTTCAAAAATCGCTTGGCAACTGTGATTCGGTCATGACAGATAACACGATTAGCTACAACAAAGAGTTTAATAGGCCCAATGCCGGTGCCCCATATGTGAGGACATTAAACCTTAAGTACCTCTGTGGCAAGATAAAGACTGATCTGATAGAGGGAGGTGTAGACTAATGTGATTTAAAAACTAAATGCACAAACCCACGCGGGGCACATCTGCATTGAATATCGGTCATTTTGGCTGGAGAGTTTGTTTGGCAGTCATCGAATGTAACGCAAACCATGTGTACTAGACTCCCTCATCCTCCCAGCTCATGATAAAATAGAATAATCGCTTGCTAAATAATACAAATGTTTGAGTAAACACTACAGGCTCTGGTTTTTGTATTCATTGTAAAGTTCAGTTTGATTTCTAGGTTTTTATCATGGACTAAAAACGACAAATGGTGATAAAAGGACATGGAACAGATATATATTTTGGCTGACTGAAAAAAGGCCGATATTGTGAATCCAGTTATATATATATCTCCACATTCTGCCTTCTGGGTCAAACAGGTTTCAGAGAAAATCCCGCTAAGAAACAGTTGCTGTTTGTGTGTTTCCTCAGGGTAACTACCTATTGATTCGCAGCATAAACATTGTAAAACAACACGCCACTGGAGCAAAAGTGCCAGCTCCTCAATTTTCCAGAATTAAGTATCTGTCACATGCCCTGTATATCCCAGCAGCCTCTCTCCAGATGTTTCTTCTATGTCATCTTCAGCCGTCCGTTCACTTGAACGCCTGGCTCAGCAAACCCCTGCCTGTGTACATGAAAATGTCTTGTTTTCATTTTGCTACATGCATCCCAGCACTAAGGGGCCTTTTAAGCAGATTAAGCTTCTGCGTGGTGCATGTTGGCAAAATGGAAGGTGTTTTAAACAGCGAGGTTTGGATGGAAAACAACTGGAGCATTGAAGGGGGTCAGCGGTCCGGAGAAGAGCGCATCTGTGTGATCCCTTTAAGAATGAAGTGAATAACCTTGGGCACCTTGGTAGATATCCACCTGGATCCAGTTGTAATCCTTGTGATGGCAACATCGTGAAGGTTATTCTTAGAGAGAGGAAAGGGCAGAAAGGGAAAGTTGTCAGATGCTGTGTGTGATATTAAAAAATAGGTTATGAAATTGCTTGTGTAGTTGAAATATATCAAATTATTGTTTAGGGTTTTTTTTTCAGTTTAGTTCAGTGAGTACATATTTATACATTTTTAGCTTTTTCCTTCTTGCTTTTATCTTCATAGCAGTTTGAGTAAGCAATATTAACCTTGGTTTTGTGGTCATGGTGCCCTCAGAGCATGTGAAAGACATGCAGAGCGAGTAGTGAGTGTGACACGTGGTGCTCAGGGCAAACGAGACAGAAATACAGCACTGAGGAGGGTGAATTACAGCATGCTTTTAGGACGCTCAGGCTGTGGCAGCTAACACTGGACACTATTGTTTTATTATCTCACACAAAGCAAATGGGATTTCTGAGTTACGGTCACATCATGAGAAACGGCAGCTTATTTATGGAATGTTTACCTGTGCGTGTGACCCGAGGGTCATTTTCACACTTCCTTTATCCCAGCTCCAAGTGAGGGGTGACGCCACACTTTGATTCACTGCTGCACTGCTGATTAGGGCCCCAGAAAAACAGTAATGACCTGAAAAAAATCAGCCAATAATTAGAGCGAGGTGTCCTCAACACTGCGGTGAAGTCACTTTCTACCAAAAAAAACTCAAGCTCTAATTCTCTTTGTGGCTTTGTTATTTTGTTAGGACTGTCAGTTGATTTAAAAATGTAATTGAATTAGCTATTCCAATTAATATTGCATTAATTGAAATTGATTTAATATATGAATATTTGCATTTATTTTTAATATATGACTATATCCAGTGACCACTTCATTCAGTTCAGTTGCACCCTTTGCTTTTTTTTTTTTTTTTTGGTGTGTGATTTGAAAGAGAAGCGCTTATTCAAAAAAGTAATTGACAATGCAGGATTTCTAAGTATTTTAGCTATTTATTCCCCTGTGGGAAAGTTACAGTTCTTCAAACAAAAGCTTTGCCCACATCGATCCTTATGAAGCTCCTCGGAAGACAATCTGCCTTGGGAATTGAGGACATAAGAATCCACTGGAGCCTTTAGGGGACTGAATTATGACTGTCTATTGAGACGGGGGCACAAGAGTCACATAAATAAGCATACAGTGAGTGTGTGTGTGTGTGTGTGAGAGAGAGAGACAGACTTTGTGTGCTTTCTAGTTATTTACAGTGGATTAGACATTTTAAAGCTTAGGGAATCCATGTTCAGTCATGCTGTAAATCATATTAATAGTGTGTGTGTGTGTGTGTGGGTTTCTTACCAACCATGTGTGTTTGTTTTGCAGCCTGGTGTCCATTATCAGAGGGCAGGTGCTCACTGCAGATGGTACGCCCCTGATTGGAGTCAACGTGTCCTTTGTGCACTACCCAGACCACGGATTCACCATCACACGGCAGGATGGCATGTAAGTTGAAAACATAAGCGGACACACGTCCTATACACACTTCCATAGTGTTTCTGTCCTTGAATGACTGAATGTCATAATACAGCACAGAGTACAGATGTCACCAAAACCATCTGTTTAGTTATGTTTAGTACTTATGCATAAAACATACATAAATGTGTGAAAACTTTGATTGAATACACAACCTCTTATGGCTGCACAACAGTTTGTGTGTGCGTGAATGTGTTTTATAGCGTGCTGTCTTATCTACCAAGATCATCTCATGAAAATGTCAGGCATTGCTTCAGGAAGCAGTGCTTTAGCAAACGGCCTGTTTAAAATGCATTGGATTTACAAGGGTGGAATCAATCAGCCAATGGGCCGCACTCTCCCATACTGTTAAACCAATCCCAGTGTTATTAAGGAGCAGCAGCGCCGCAATCATGAAGGCCTCACAACTGTAACCAGCAAGCTTTTTAAGCAGACATCTTTGTTCAAGGAGAGTGGACTGTTAGGACCTGCCATCATGTACTGTCATGTGTCAGTGCTGAATGGCTGAAAGGCAGCAATCAAACAGAGAGGAAATTAAAATAAGGTTTGCAATTGAATTGAATTCAGTGCAATTAAATATAGAATCACTAAAGAGGTGTTTTAGGTGCAGCTGGTGGACTGAATGGGGTCAGTTTATGTCTTTAAAGGAATAGGTGAATGAAAAATGAAAATTCTGTCATTATTAACTTGCCAGCATGTCGGTCCTAACTGGTTTGACATACTTTCTTCTGTGGCACACAAAAGGTGTCACTGACGTCAGACATGATGCAACACACCTAAAGGTGCCCTATTAGATTTGGGCATTACATTTTTAAATTTTTATTCTGTTTACCACAAAAATCTATTGCAGCTTCAGAAGATTTGAAATGCAGCACACAAGACTGCTTTTATACTACTACTTTGTCATTTTGAAACCAGCATTGTCCACTTTTCATCAGATAGTCCAAAACACATCTTTATACCAGGTGTAAACAGGCCCTTTAGAAGCCGACAGCAGCCGTTCTTATTCACTTTCATTATTTGGATTTTTATTTTTTTCTACAGTCGTTTTCTTTTAAGTGAGAAAGAGACCACATGCGCACACCTAGGGCTGAGGAGAGAGAAGTTTGACCCTGACAGTGCATCACATAGATAGATGGAGAAAGGCGTTAGAAAGAGGCTGCCAGAGAGATATGTTTAATAGAAAACGTGATGATAGAAGAGCTTGGACTGGAGGGAGGAGACCCAGACTGAAAGAGAGAGAGAGTGCAGAGGAGAGGCTATAGATAGGGGGAGTGTGTCCGAGATTAGCCCACTCAGCCAGCTGTTGCAGCACTTGAACACCACAGCAGGGCAGACCGTAAAATGGCAGTGGATAATCATGCCCACACCTCTTCCACATCCACTTACTCCAACAGGGAATCAGAGTACCAGCTACGCAGCTGTTAGAGACCAATCACCAGCAGCCTCTCCTTCAGAGCTGCTTTCGTGTGTGTGTATGTGGGCACACACGTGAGCGAATTCTTACGCTTTTACATGCATATTTTCTGCCCTATCTTGCTTTCCCCCCTGCAGCCTTTGCAAAATATCGGAATATAGGACAGTATGCTCAGTTCCTGACTCATTTCCTTTCTAATAAGTCTCATGGCAACAGAGGGAGAGAGAGAGTCGAGGGAGAGTTTTGGCTTTTACACAAATGCAATGATAAAAAGGCTCAGCCACATTATCATGCATTTTTCACCGTGGCAAGGCCCTGTGTCAGGAAGGAAAGGGCCTTCTTAGAAACACTTGGCTCAGAGGAGACCTGCACTGGGATCAGGAAGGTTAAAGCAAGAGACAATTAAACCAGGTCTAGCCATCAGCTCTCATGTCTAATTCATCTCAGTTACTCACTCTATCATCTCCGCAGTACATTACCTGCATATTATGTATGCTTAATGAGGAGCGTATGACAGTACTACGTTTTTATATATATATATATATATATATATATATATATATATATATATATATATATATATATATATTAATTTCTGTTAACTTTTGTACAAAATAAATACTGGAATTTATAAGTACACTCCTGTTTCATCTTTGCAGGTTTGACATTCTGGCCAATGGTGGAGCATCACTGACGCTGAGCTTCGAGCGGGCGCCGTTTCTCACGCAATTCCGTACAGTATGGATCCCGTGGAATGTCTTCTATGTAATGGACACGCTGGTTATGAAAAAAGAGGAAAACGACATCCCCAGCTGCGACCTGAGTGGCTTTATTCGACCCAGCCCTCTCATCGTGGCCACACCACTTTCCACCTTCTTCCGATCCTCGCCCGAAAACGGCCCCATCATTCCAGAGACACAGGTAATGCTCAATTGGACTCCTTAAGCCTAGGTGCATTTAAGATTTCATAATTACAAGACACAATTGTGGGTGATGCAGATCCCTAAAAACAAAAACAGTCCAGCCAAAGTGCTAATTCACCATTGTAAACAGTTGGTTAGTTGGATACTGAATGGTCCTTTATTTACATGCACAGAAGAGGGTATCGTATGGCAGCAGCCAGTATAAATGTGCAATGAGTCTAGACGTGCTCTTCGCACTGTTCAGCCTTTGAGAACAGTGATGGTGCTAAGAAAACGTGAGGAAACAGTTTGTTCTTTGCCCTCAACCTGCACCCAGAATGCAGTACTCTTATTGTGGTGCTGGCAAGAGCTAAAAATCACTACAGCCTTGAGCGCAACCCCACATATTGAGGAGATATTGGTCAGCATTTTATATCCTTTTGCACACCCTCCTTTAGTTCTTTTTATTGTGCAAATCCGCACGCGCTATCCCCTACATAATCTGTTAAAATGACTCAAGCCTCTTGCTGCCTGTCTGTAAAAATGAAAACTGGACCCACATCAGAGCAAATAAATCACTGGGTCTTTGGGGAGATAAATATAAAAGCATGCTTAGTTTGCGTCTTGCACAAAACAATTTTAAGGTCTTAAAGGAATAGTTCACTCAAAAATGAAAATTCCTCTATTATTCTCATAGTCTTGTTCAAAACCCATGTGACTTTCGTTATTTGTGAATCACAAGAGGTATATTAAAAAAAAGATCTTGGCCACTCTTTTAAATATAATGAAAATGAATGAGAATTAGGCATGTTTAATTTGTAAATGAGTCAATCTTACTTTTTTTAATGAATCGAATGAATGATTCACTCATGCGGTTAACAGCAGATGAGCAGTAACGACTTAAATAGCTTTCGTATGGCTTTCGTAAATGACATNTTAATTTGTAAATGAGTCAATCTTACTTTTTTTAATGAATCAAATGAATGATTCACTCATGCAGTTAACAGCAGATGAGCAATAACGACTTAAATAGCTTTCGTATGGCTTTCGTAAATGACAGAATTCTCATTTTTGAGTGAACTGATCCTTTAAAGCTAACTGGTATGATAAAAAGAAAGGCAAAATAAAAGTCGAGATTGAATTCCTCAGTCACGTTTTTCTGTGCCATGTGAAGTGAGTGCTGTTGTTGATTGAGAGGTTCCCAGAACTTGGCTCTGTCCTGTCTGTATTTTCTCTTCCACCCTACCTTGTGTCCAGATGTGTATTTGATCCCCTCCTCTATAACCCGGCTTTTCCATTCTTACCTTTCTGTGGCATGTGGTGGGGGGAACATCCCCTGTAATGCGAGCACTCAGGGCCAACACATATGCTGTCTTACGAGTTTGCTCCGAGACATGAAGGAGAAAAATTGTTTCCTTATTGTCGGCAGCATATGTAACAGGCCACACTCCTCTTCCCCTGTTTCTCCTCGGTCCCAACAGGGGCGTCTGTCCCCTCTGTAGAACCCCACTCATCAAAGTAGATGGGCCCTGATTTGAATTACAGCCTGCTTTGAGAGGAACTCTAAACAGGGGTAATCAGACCCAACCAAGTTAGCATTTAATATGGGGCTTTTGGACCTCAGCTGTAATAGCCTCCAAGGTCTTTTTTTACCCAGAGCGTCACACATAAATGGCAAACAGACATCCCTCAGCCCCCCTCATCCAGCGCTCGTAACGCTTAGCGGCCGTGACACCGAACGGGCAGGCATATTGCTTCCACTTGGCCGTCGTGCAGACCTGGAAAAAATTTTATTTGGCTGGAGGAGAACAGCACGTTTTCACGTCCAGAGAAAACCTCCGTGCGACAGTGGAAAATCAGATGAGACATTTAGTGAATGAAAGATATATATGATTTCCCATCATGCTTTGCGTGTTTTCTTCAATAACTACTATGTCCTTTAAAGCATAACACCTCTAAATGTAATGAGAGCGCATTGATTTGGCTTTTCGCAGAAACACTAGCTTCCTTTCTTACCGTGAAAAAATGCTTGATGATAAAACTCAATCTGGTCTTTATTACTGTGCATTTAATGGGCTGTATCAAATGAACTTTCAAAGCCTTTTTCATCTTCCCTTTCATTTGGCAAATGAGAAAATATTTTGCTTTAATGCAGCCATATGCACTTATGGCCCTTGCCCCCGTGGCTAAGAATAACACGGCTGCACACGTAGAGACACGGCAGCGCATGCGGTGCCATTTATTAAGAGCTTATAGCAGGCGGAGTAAAGCATGTTATTAGCTCAGACTCTGTAATCAAAGTTCACAGAGGGGAGGCCGGGTGCATAGCATGAATGCATTGTGGCTTATAGACACCCTTAAGTAAAGCTATGAGCGTAGGGTATGCACAAACACATGTGGATGGCTTTAGCTAGTGTTAGGGAGGCAGGGTTGGCTCTTCAAATTGAGAGAATAATGCTACGGTTATGTGTAAGAATGAGAGTTAAAACCACCAAACTTCATCTTAACTTGCTGTCCTTTTATTTTATCCCCCACTTACCATTAGTTTCCTGTTTGCCTGGGTTTTTTTTGTTGTTGCAGCCATAGACTGCATATCAAAGGTTCTCTCAAAGCCATCTAGCCCCCTCTACTGATCCCCGGGAAAGTGCAGCGGCATCCGAACCCCAAAAAAAAGAGAGAAAAGAAAGAAATTCCCTCTGGCTCCCTTTGTCCTCTGTGTTAGAGGAAAGCAAATGTCCCCTCCCAGTAGGACACTTGACAATGCCATGAGCTGGAAGACAGGGGGATTACTGTCTTTCCACAGTGGCTCGACTGGCTTTTCATTAAGCACTCGAGGAGAAAGCTGTGATGCAGAATCTCTCTGTTGATCCAAGCTGCTCCTCATCTCTTGTGCTCCTTTTGTGCATCTCAAAGAGGGAGAGAAATTAGCACTAATGCTCTGAACTTTGGTGACTCCTCACCAGGGGCACCTTTAAATGCCGCACCTTTAACTGCACGCTTGTGTTTCATCCGGCATGACGGGCCAGCTGTCTGAAAGTCTGAAATCAATCCAGTTTCAACTCTTCTACTGCAAGTTGTGGTCCACACTGCTCTGTCTGTTGACTATTTCTCGTGGTCGAGCATGTGGAATGTGGTACAGTAATAGCCTCCGACAGTGATGCAAATATAAGCATGTTCCGCCCGTGAAAATCTCCCTCATTAGATCCAAGATGTCAAGTAAATGGCGGTCAGAGCAAACACAGGCACAGATGTGCTTTAATCCTGCGGAGAGAAAAATCTGAGGCCTCATCCTCGGCTCTAATGCCTCTTCCAGATGCTCCCGAGTCACTCCTTCTCTCCCCCATCTTCATTTATCTTCACCTCTTTCTTTCTTTGATGTGCAGGTTCTTCAGGAGGAGACGGCGATTCCAGGTAGTGACCTGAACCTGATGTATCTGAGTTCGCGGGCGGCTGGCTACCGGCCAGTGCTCAAGGTGATCATGACCCAAGCCACCATCCCCTTTAACCTCATGAAGGTGCATCTGATGGTGGCAGTGGTGGGACGCCTCTTTCAGAAGTGGTTCCCCGCAGAACCCAACCTGTCCTACACCTTCATCTGGGACAAAACAGATGCATACAACCAAAGAGTCTACGGCCTGTCAGAGGCTGTGGGTGAGTAAACACGAAGAGATCAGAAACCTTTTTTTTTTTTTTTTTTTTGACTTTTCAATATTTAAAGCACAATTAAATGTGAAAACTTCTTCACTTTCATCCAATTATATTTTTTCGTAAGATTCTGTTAATTGAGTGTTAATTGATGCAGCATCACACCTCTGCTGAAAACCTCCAAACTTTCCAAAAAAGCCTCACAATTAACAGCATTTTTTACGTCTTTACTAATATTTAATATTAAGTCAGCTGGTGTTGTTGAGCTTATAAACAACCACCTCACTATCACGTACTGTTTTTCTAGATGCACAAGGAATAATATAATTACCCTCTGTAGAAAGCCTGAATTTGTTACATGCAAGAATGTAGATGTGCTTAATGGCCCGTGCCACTATGACAGTTGCATTATGGGATGTCTCCTTAAATATACCTATGCAAATAGGAACTGTAAATGGAAAACAAAGCAGTTATGATTAAGGCCAACAACAGCACAGGAAGCAAGATTTTTCACTGTGGGATTTTTTTATGCTGACTGTATTTTGAAGCATGTGTGATTACCCATCAGCAAAACCACAGAGAACAACATGACTCTTTCTGTTCTGTAGAAGGTCAAGGCGAATCTGTGGCTTTGTTTTTCACTTAAGCATTGAGAAAGACGGCCAGCTGCTGATGACAGTGCCTCGGTTTATTTTCAGCTGATGATGTGGCAGGCAGTAGGCCAGACTAAACTAGACATGCTTTTCAGCGCCTTGCATAAACAAACTCACAAGATGTTGAACCACAAAAGACATGTTTTTTTCACAAAATCAGGAATGCATTCTGCCTTCACAAAGTGAACTGTGTAAAATCGTAAACAGGTTAGCTAGGTCTCATGAGTATTGATTGGCTTTCACCTTCTCATCAGGCTTTGCTTTGGCAATTGCATTAAGCAGGTAATTTTTTGCCCAACGAACGAATAGCAGTGCGCTTATTGATTCTCTCTGGGGGACATAAGGTCGCTTTCTTAATATGATCGGCTGAAAACAGTTATAAATTTAAAACGATTTGCACCTGGTGAAGCACAGATCTGTTATGAGATTTACCGAAGTTATGATAGAGACATTGCAGTCTTGAGGCAGGCTGCAGTAAAGATGAATTGATATTGTGTAGGACATCTGATTAGGCCTTGGGAACGAGTGCGGTTTATCAGCCCAATGTTTATATGGTGATTTATCTGCATGCCTCTAAATGTGGTGTTTAGACTTAGTCTGTATTGATTACTTTCTCAAGAAGTCAGTATTTGATAGGATGTTTATAGGATGTATTTGCATACATGAATAACACCAATACGTCTCTCTCTAGTGTCTGTGGGATTCGAGTATGAGTCCTGTTTGGATCTGATCTTGTGGGAGAAAAGAACAGCCATCCTCCAAGGTTACGAACTCGACGCCTCGAACATGGGAGGATGGACCCTAGACAAACACCACATTTTAGATGTTCAGAATGGTAAGCCCACCTCTGACCTCTGACTTTTCTAATGAATAACACAAAAATAATGCACTCCTACACTATAGTTTTAATATGCACAGCACCATAAGTCACATTGATCTTGGCAATCAGCTGAAATCATGTGTTTACCCACGCACTCCTAAATATCAACAAAAATCAATTAAAATACACTTGCGTTACCTCTCCTTCCCCATCTAAAATCGGCCCATTATCTGCCTGTTAAAAGTTCTTAACATGACATGGCTATAAAACCTTTAATAAGGAGTAAATGAGTGCTCATTAGTGTCATTGCTGTTAAATGATGTTGATGAAGTGGAGCTATAGTGGCACAGCGTTCTTATTGTCTCAGGCATGCCAATGAAGAGACATTTGACATTTCCATGTGAGTGACCTTCACCCAGACGAAGCAGTCTGGAGTGCTCTCTGCAGCAAACATTTATGGCCACGTGTCATTGGGGAGAGACTGCCTTGATGAATTCTTAAGGAGTCTCTCATCCCTCATCTTAGCTTTAAAAGGGTGATCAGCAGAGGTTGTCCCCATGTACCTTGCTTAAAGGTTGAACCTGTTTATCCTTGAGCCCTTTCATGGGGACATGATGAGCTGCTCTTAGATCACAGTTTCCATAGCCTTCTAAATATAGTTCTCCTCACCTTTCCGATGGTAAATTTTTGGTGTGAGCTCCAACTGCGCTGCAAAAAAAATTTACCTTGCTTAGTATTTGTGTTTTTTCTCATCTAAATATCTAAAAATACTTAAATTAAGATGCATTTACTAGATTAGTAAAATGACAAGTTATTTAGTCTTGTTTCCAGGTGGAAAAAAAAAACTAAATTAGGTGCATTTTGCAAGTAAAATATACTTAAAACAAGACTATTCTTTTTCTTACCCCACTGGCAGATAATTTTACTGGTTTTAAGCAAAATGCACTTAATTTATTTGCTTATCTAGTAAATGCATCTTAATTTTTTTTGCAGTGGGAAATTGAAATGCCTACTGTTTGCTACCAAGGTTACCATTTTGAAATAGGTCAAAAACTTAAAAAGGAACTCATGTTGTTCCAGCCCAGTTCTTTTTTCCAGGACATAATGGGATAAGGATGAACAGACCAACATTTGTTATTGACTAAAAATCTTCCCCTCCACTGCTCTTAAATATAATATGACACATGTTTGATCCATGCAACTTCAGTTTATTTCAGAGCTTCAGCAGAGGGGAAGATTATCAATAAATAGTAGCTTAAATTTTGGTCTTCTTGTATGATATTTCTTCACGTGTCCTGGAAAATACATNGAGGGGAAGATTATCAATAAATAGTAGCTTAAATTTTGGTCGTCTTGTATGATATTTCTTCACGTGTCCTGGAAAATACATATAAAGAGAGAGAGAGAGAGCACAGAGTTTTCACAGCAGTATGTGAGATCTGACATAGAAAAAGCTGATTTTAGTCACTCATAAAAAAGTAAGAGAAGCAAAAAATCTGTTCCTCTCTGGGACAGCAGCAGACAGTGATGGACAGCTGGGAGCTGGTGAATCCATGCGGGCAGGCCATAAATTACCCAATGAAGTGAGCCTCTGATGGAGGTATGTGAGCATGCCCAGTCCAACATAATGATTGTGGAACTCTCTGGAGCGAAACATGGAGGGCGTTGAGGAATTGTACTAGTCGGTTTAACTCACTCTGAGAGTGAGTGTAATATACATTTGTGTTTAGATACAGTATGTTTAACATAGTTACATTATTAAAGGGGTGGTTGACTTTTTCTAGTCTTGATCGTGTTTATGGGGTGCAGTCTAACGTGTTAAAGCTTCTTTTTTTTTTTTTTAAATGCATTATTTTTCATATAATTTAGCTTTATTCTACACCACTCTGATCCTTCTCCTCTAAACGCGCTGATTATTTCCTGTTTTTATGAAGTCCCTCCCTCAGAAATACGCGATGGACTCTTATTGGTTAGCTGGCCCAGTGTCTTGTGATTGGCTAAACCGTCTCTAGCGCGCGTCTAAACATCCCGCCCCTCAGCTCAGTAGCACGATTCATACAGTATATGAATAGATTTTAACGTGCACCCCTAGTTTTCTCTTCCTCTTCTCTAAAGCAGCGCAGCATGGCCTCGCCCCCCTCGTTTCATATTCCCCGGGGCGGGGTTTATCTGGGTTCGTGACAAACCTGGGAAGTAGCTCATTGTAGTCCCTACGAGTCGTTTTTGTATGCATTAAACTGCTAGAATTTTAAAAAACATTTAATTAAAAAACATTTGCATTGAACTTTTAGCCTTGTAACTTTGCAGATATTGTTAATGCTCAAACAGCAACATTACACGCTAACTAACGCTACAAAAAGTAAAATTGCAATCAACCACCCCTTTAATAAATGAACTTAAGGCCTTGTTCTCTTCCATTTCTTCTGTCAGGGTTATCAGAAACTAAAACGAAAAAGGAAAACTGGTGGATTACAAACAGTGTAAACTGAAATGAACTGAAACAAAGTTATCAAACTATAAACAAAATAAAACTAAAAACAAAGGTTGAGAAGCTAACTGAGACAAAATAATCAACGAAAATAAATAATGATTTGAGCAGTCATCAAGCGCTCATCACATGTCAGAATAATCTGACCTGTCTGTCTGTGTGGGAGAACACATCCCACAGTCAATATGGCATGATGAGATGCCAGTAATATTTTCTTACACTGACTCAAATGAATTTGCCGTGACTGGTAGGAAATGGCAAAGTACTCTTTATTCTGTTAGAAACAATTAACTTTCATTTAACTTTTGTGCAGCAATTTGGATAGCTTCTCCATTTTATGAGTGCACAGGCATGTTGTTTTTTGAATGTTTTACTTTGTTTATTTAAGGATTCTAACTCTTATACAGCTTTGTTTCTTTGTAACTTAAATGCTGCACTTTCTATTGCATTCAAAGGGGAAAAAATGAGCCACTAGTTGTCCAGACTCTCTTTTTGTTGTTGTTGGCATGTTGAGTGACACTAAGCCCTCTTTTACTTCACTGGCTGAGAGCCAGCTGTCCGTACAAATTCCAATGGTCTTTCATCTCCTCTCCATGCCTGCTGCCCTTGCTTCGTCCCTGACCCCCCTCTACCCACCAGCCCCGTATACCTCCTGATCCCTAGCATATCCAACTGTCTGGTTAGTAAGGTGCCTGTTCCACCTAGAGCATCCCAGAATACACTGCTGCAGGCCATTCAAGCTCTGTTGGATGTCATTGATTCATGATTGTGGATCCTTAGTTCCACAGTTCAAGCCCCATACCCCCTAGTTTTCTCGGATGTGTGTGTGTGTGTGTGTGCGTGTGTGTGTGCGTGTGCGTGTGTGTGTGTGAGGAAGAGAGTCAG
>SCHK01431626.1:3168-13813 GCA_004124795.1 Poropuntius huangchuchieni | reverse complement strand
GGGGTAAGTGACTAATGACAAAATTTTCATTTTGGGGTGGACTATCCCTTTAACAAGTGGTCTCAAACTGCGGGGGTTTAGTAGACAGGTGTTGTTCACCACCAGGGGTAGGTAATAACAAAAACAAAGTGTTTTACAACCATTGTGATACTGCCATACTTTGAAGGTACATATATAGGCATCAGGTACACAAAATGACTAAGATTTAAGTTACCATTCTAGCACAGTGCTCCACAATGTTTTCAACAGGAAGTGCAGGGGACTTTTAATTAATCTACCCTTTTTTGAATGGGTTGATTATATTTTATTTATTTATTTTTTTATCTGGTTTTTAGTTTATTGTTCTTCATTTATGTGTTTTCCTTTTGAATTTTTTAATAGTTTAATTTTTAAATAAAATATTACACTCAGAATAAAAAGAAAAGAAAAAAACAAGAATTTATCTTACAAGTCATTTGTTATCTTGTCCACAGGGATTTGGGACACTTGGTTTGTATTGGATGGGGTTTCCAATCTAAATGGACAAAAATGGGAACGTAATTTCATCTGTCACATGGGATTTATTAACATTTCTTTTTTATGGATTATTTGGACACAAGATGGGGAATTCTAGGACAAGATAACAAATGACTTGTAAGATAAATTTTTGTTTTTTTCTTGTCTTTTTATTCTGAGTGTAATATTTTGAGCCCTGCAGTTTTATACTTAGGGATGGGACTAAAATCTAGTTAGTGGGGAGCGAATGGGCTTGTTTGTTATTGATAATAGAGTAAAAAAGTAGGACTAATTCTATATTGAGTATCTATAGAACAGTGTTTGAATTTACTTTATTTATTTATTTAAATACTATAAGCTTTGTTACACTGTGAATCATGCTGTGAGCAGCCATTATTGTTTAGATGTTTATTATTAATTATTTTTTGGAGTTCAGGTAGTTTTATCAAGCGACTAGAAACGCAGTCTGGTTATACTATAATGGTCAGAAATGAAAGGCTAAAAGGTAGTAGGAATCAGTTAACACATGATATATGTAAATAAAACTTTTTATGTAAATCATTCAGGCAAATTAAAAAGTGGCTTGAATAACTGAGCAACGCGTCTGTCAACCGACAGTCACTCCTTATGTTGACAGCGTTGATTTTACGGTCTGGCAGTGTAAATGAACAGCATTGCATACTAAACTCGCTAAAACATTTAACATGCACTATAAACCTATTCATCCCCACGATATTTTGCAATAAAGGATAGTTTTTTATTGAACAAAACCTGGAGTCTAGAACATAAACTGCTTAAATCATTTGTATTCTGTCAGATTTAGTGAATAGAAAGTGCTGGTTGTAAGCAATATAAACCTGCAGACTGTTAGTTTAAGACCCCTTGTGTATAATATCTGCCATTAGATCGCACATTAGACTATGTGTCAGGATGATCATCTCTTTTCTTTCAGTACCACATGTGTTTGACTGTGTTTGGCCCTGACGGTTGATGCAACACTAAAGCCTTGCTAATGGGGGCGGAGGTTAGATGTCACCAGAGGTTTATAGGGGAGTGGGATATCCTGTCAACAGCGTTTTAGACAAATGGCAACCTTTACTTATCCATGCTCTACGGTCTCTGATTAATTAAACATTCCATTAATGTCAAACAGCATTAGTCATGTAAAGATCCTCTGGCTGCGGTTTGGAGGCGAGAGAGCTCTGCAATTGAACCCACATTTGCACTGATCATATATCATGTGTGTAATCGTACATATCCAGCTGAATGTAGGTTTCACACTGACATTATGACAAGTAATGCTATAGCATAAACATACATGGGCATAAAGGTTAGCTAACCGTGTGGTTGTTTCAGGCTTTGTTAACCAAGATTGGTGTAAATGCCATGCACTTTTGAAAGTTCAAGATGGCAGCTTGCTTTCAGCAAGCTTTAGTGAAAACAAAAAGTTAATGTACAATTTAAACAGGCATTCATTTTTTTCTTGAAGAATACTAAATCATTGGGTGATTGTGCTAAGTATTTAAAGATCTGGGTCTAAGGTTGCTGACTTGGTTATGTAGTGATTAAATAGAGATTTGTTCTTTAAGGTTTAATGCGTCAGGGTTGGGTGGTTGGCATGGCCCAGTAAACTCCTGCTGGTAAATGCTGGAACTACACCATCTTGTAGACTAAAACAAATTTCTTTTTCCATTGATGGCTGTTCGAAAGTGACCATATGTTCTGTTTCCTCAATCAGTAACAGGTGGCATTTTGTATGAAGGGATCTTCTAAGGACACTGGTGTCAGTTTGCCTTCCAAGGCACCATAATGTGATGCCTAATGATCTGAAACCAAATCAAATGAGTTTTAGAAAAAAGTGAGTAAATATTCGCTCGCTGAAATTCTGATTTCTTGTCAGAAAATGAATCATCAGTTAAAATATTTTTTTTCTTTTAACCACTCCATCAGACATATTTTTTATTTGTTCAGCCAGCCACCCAAAGGCCAAGCATTGCAGTGTTTTAATATTCTGTGAGTGTAGCTATAAAGCTGTACGTGTATCTCTAGATTATCTAACATGACTTTTGCTGTGCTTCTCAAGTTGGCTCATATCTCTGCTATAAGATGAAGATTTTTTATAGTCCAGTGTTTTTGTTGACATTTAGTTGACATTTGCTCTCCCTGTTTTCAGTTTTCTTTATGCCCCCATGCATGTTTGATTTATATAGCGCTATTGGGTTCAAGGGTGCATATACTGAGGGAAAATAATAGATTAACTATAAGGGATACAGCTTCTATTATATTTGTCTATTGAGTTTAAAAACATATTAAGAGAATTTAAGATGAAAGTAAGAGCGTAATTTTAAAATGAATATTATTTTTAGGAATTCAGAATATATAATATTGGTTATTGACCATGTTTTTTAAATTAGCCATTTTCATTGACATTGGATATTTAGTTGTGCATGCTCATTTTCTTTTTTTTTTAGTTTTTTACATTTGGATCACCTTTGCCATCATCTAAAGCTCATTTAAAGTAAATCTAATAACTAATTTAACACTGTTAAATCTCAAAAATGAATATCCGCCTTTCATACTGTACATTTATCATCTTGCGATGCCTAAATTCACATTTACAGTGACTGATTTTAATCTTTTTTGCTATATAATTATATGTAGCAATATATATATATATATATATAATATTTTTTTTAATTATTTATTTATTTTGACGAAATGCTACAGGATTATGAAATCAGTAATTTATTGGTATTGGTATAATTTTAATATGTGTATCCCTATTGGCTTAAGATGTACATCTGTATTTCTAGATGTAAACAAGTCAGGGTCATACAACTAACTTCTTGGCTTAGACATTCTCTACATGGATTGATTTTACTTTTTGATGTCGACTGGAAGTTTTTCTCCTCCTGCTTGGAAGAGCTAGTAAAGGACTGGGCTGGTCTTGGTAACAGGTGTATAATAGGTTAGATAGTATGAGCTCTCAGCTGTAGAATAGTTCATATTTCCTCACATGTGCTGCTTCAAAGGACAAGAGATTCTGCCTACTGAAACGGATCCCCCCTATCAGGGAGAAAAACATGGCACAGGTTTCACAGATCGTTTTCCAGCCTGAATCTGATAAGATGTTGACTAACCATGATTTCCTGTCACAGTCAGCAAAAACATGAGAGACATTAGACATGGACATAAAATACAGAAAACACGGCGGTTTACTGAGCGGTTCCAGCAGCTCGTTGAAGCTCGCGGAGGAACGCGTCTGTCCTGGTTTCGGAGCTGCTGTCATTTACATGCCTTTCATCTTCAAACCCCACATCCTCCAGGGGGAAATGCTTCACTTGAAGATGCGGTTCAATAATTCAGAGACACGAAAGGGACCGGCGCTCTTTAAGACTTAGAACCAGGGATGCTGATTGAGACAAGTTTAAGGAGACTTGCTGGCTGTAAGTGGTTTGCCACCTGCTCTCTTTTTAATTTGCCGTGTGGTGGAGGAGTAGAAAGTGGAAAAAGACAAAAGGAAAGCAAAAAAAGGAACAGGACAGTGATTAGACATGGGGCAAAATTATTATTGTTGTTGTTGTTGTTTATTATTATTATTTTTAAATAGCAACATTTCTGCTTTGAAATTATTTTAGCAACATTTAAAGAATATTATTTTCACTCTCTTCCCCTATAGAAGATAACAATAGAAAATAGATAAAAAATAGAAACAAATTTCATTTAAAAATTATTTACAAAGAAATGTAGAAAAGTAGAAAGACTAAAAAAAGGTGTATAAGAAAAAAGAAGTAATGTGTCTTTATTATATATTAAACGAAAAGAAGTGGTACATATTTTAATTATAAAAATATTATGTCTTTCAAAAATGTTCGCATTTGTTCAGTTCATAATTGTCACAACCCTCAGATTTTATATATGTATTTATTTATTTATTTAAAGATGTTATTTTGCTTATAGTTAAATGCTTATATTTGTTCCATAAGCACCATGGTATGTCAACTCCATCACACAATTACGGGAAAATGTTTGCGATTTTTACATTCCCTTTAATTTTAAGTACGATAACTATCAGACAAATACTAAATCTGCTGCATTTTGAAACCATCATTCAGTTCATCTATTATTTGAAGTGAATGCGATGTGTCTTAATACATTTATTGTTTTTTAATGCATTTTTTTTTTTTTTTTTGGATCTGACAGTGTTGAGGCATTTTCAGGAGTTTGCACTCAAACACCTCGAACCACGAAGAACAGATTAATCCAAAATAGTTCCTTAATACATTAACTTTTTCTTAGTACCCAAGATGCAGTGAGAATGAATCATCAGCAGCCTTCATTGGACCTTTAGTAAACATAAGTAAAGAGCTCCCCTTCACCATTGTTTTAATTTCTGTGTAGGTGTACAAGCATTAAAGTTCAACTACTGGAAAAGTATGAAGTAACATTGCAATTAACGATTGCAGCTCACAATTTCAGTTGTCAAATTTGTATTTGTTAATGAACCATTCACAGTGTGCAAGGTGACAGCTGTAATCACCCCATATTCTGCGAGGTGAAGCTGTAATTACCCTGTGCCGTCCACACGTTACTATTGCCTGTATTTACATCAGCAACACAATGTAGATGTACGGCACAACCTTAACACCCATCTGTCTGAAATGTATTGGGCTTGTTCTTTCTGTGTGGAATGGCTGACAGATAACTACTGCCTACTCCTCTGTAATTTACAGACATTAACCACATTCACAAGGGCCGGGCAGTGGCAGTATGAAATGCTTTAAGCAACTCCTTAATTTACTTCAGTGGATGTCTAACATGAATACATATTTGTATATAAAAGATGCATTTAAAAGAGAAATACATTTGAATTTTAATATTTCTTTTGAAATAGACGTTGACAGATATTTAAGTATTTCAAGCTGACAGACATGTGATGTTTCTTTTCAAGGAATTAACATTATGCAAAGCTAATTCCTAGTCCATTTACCATCCAGCAGACTTTAAAATACATGTGGGAGGTTTTTCAAAAAGGCACTTGAGTAACAGTTTATTTTCCTGCAGTGTTAGTATATCCCAAGGGATTAAAAGGAAAAGGAAAATTTGCTTAAATTTTCCTCACACCCAGGCTTCTTCATCAGAGCAGAGATGTGATTTTACAATAATCCACAAGTAATCGTTATGACTCCAGTTCATTAATTATCGTCTTGTGCAGTGTTTGCAATAATAAACAAATCCATCAATAAAGGTCCATACACTACACAGCTTTTAAAATCAATTTTAAAGATTTTAAAAATCTCAAATATGAGCTGGCTAAAATATGAGTCCTCTATCCATAATATAGTTTGAATCTGGAGAGACATTTGTGCAGATCACTGTTTATAAGTGAAACTGTGTTGTGATGTTTTTATCAACTGTTTGGGCTCTTATTCTGACGGCACCCATTCACTGAAGAGGACCAATTGGGGAGCAAGTAAGGTAATGCTAAAATTAAATAAGTAATTAATTAACAAGTCATTCAGAATTTTAAAATATGTGCATTATGCATTTTTGTACCTTGCGTGGAAAATCTTGTAAGCAAAGCTCAGTGTGATAATATTCTGGAAATATTAGCTTTATTCTGTATAGCTCTGGACCTCCTGGGAATAATGAAGATAATCAGAGCTGTACAGTTGGAGAGAGAAAGGATTTGCGACGTAGTGGCGTGTGTATTAATATGAAATGCATATGAATGAGGTTATTTTTGTTCTGACTCCAAATGCTTTTTGTTGTGCTGTTAATTTTCCACTTCAGTAAATAGTGGAGCTGATGAAAAATGCATTAGGATTACACCTTTGCCATCCAGTTTACTTTGTATTTAGTCAAAAGGAAAATATAAGATTAAGAGACCTTTCGGCTTGAGTTGACTTGAGGCCTGCTAAGGTTGCAGTTGTTATGCAGGGTTTTCGAATTTAGTCCTGTCCACCAGTGTGGACAGTTTTCTAAAGTGATTCAGACTGATGCTTAGCTGAAGTCAATCAGGGCGGCTGGTGGAGAGGACAGGGGGCACATTCTTGGCCTCTGTTTAAGGTGCCCACAGTGTTTCAATGAGGGTGCAATCAACCTTCATTAGGAATCCCATCCATTCTTTCTAATTGTGATTTGTTTTTTGTTTTTGTTTTTTTCACTCCATAAGAAGAAAAAGTCAGCATATTAGCGGCTATACTGTCTATGCATATTTTATAGGAAACACAGTAAAAACAGTAATACTGTAAAAGATTATTACAGTTTAAAATGTTTACTATTTTAATAGATTTTAAAATGTTATTTATTCCTATAATAGCAAAGCTGATTTTCAGCTTCATTACTCATTGTCACATGATTCTTCAGAAATCATTCATGTTTTTATTAATTTCATTAATGTTAATTTTTCAGTTCAGCTTTTCACTAATTGATATTCTGCTATAT
Organism: Poropuntius huangchuchieni; assembly: GCA_004124795.1. NCBI lineage: Eukaryota > Metazoa > Chordata > Actinopteri > Cypriniformes > Cyprinidae > Poropuntius > Poropuntius huangchuchieni. Next base: position 6,871 of record SCHK01431626.1, on the reverse strand, counting down.
GTAACAGCAAAACATATTTAAAAAGCAAAATAGAAGACATTTCACTGGTTTGTTGATACTTGGCATTTCTGGCTCTTGAATTGTTCACTATAAAGCATATAAAAGAAGCCAAACTTGCATATCTGTTAACAGCATGAAAAAACAATGAATTGCTTGCGAACAGCAAAATCCCAGGACCTTCAATGACTCCAAATATTTTTCAGGAGAACTAGAAGACTTGTTTTTGCAGTTCTCATTATCTCCAGGGTGGTGGTGGATTTTTTTTTTTTTTTTTTTTTTGTGGCCCATCCAATTACAGCAAAAACTCACAAAGATCAGAGAATCACGCTGGGAGAATTTTCCTGTTAGAGGGCCTTTAATGATTCACTTCAAAATGTAATCTTAAAATGATATATAACTCTCATGTACGCAAGCTCACACAATCGAGGGGTTGCTGTGTCCTCTAGTGAGACATTTTTTGCGCAAATAAGTCTGTGTTGGCTGCAGTGTCTTCTGTATTAAGTGTTTTCTTGAGTTATTAGCTGTAATGGTGGTGAATGTGGCTCTGAAGTTCTCAATTAGAAAAGCAGGTGCTGATTTAACAGACCACTGACAGGGAAATTGGTGCAATGAGGCATACATGATATACGAGCCTTAAAATATCATTCACTAGAGGTTTTACCAACTATCACATGCAGCAGTAACCCTGTTACCTAAAAGTTCAGCCTTTCAAAATATATATTTTTAGCGTTGTTCTGTACCTGCTTGAGTAGATCTGGAGTGAGACTACCAACCTGTATTCTAATCAAGTAATAAAAAACAAATTTTCTTAATGAGGTAACCTACTTTACAGCAGCACAGTTACAAAATCTGTGATGCAAACCTATGTGGTATTTCTATTTTTAGTGAAGGACAGTGAGTTAACCCAGAAAATCTATGAAAACTCTCATACCTTTCATTCCGATGGAATCATGAAGGCAAAATTGCTTAAAGGGATCCTTCATCCAAAAATTAAATTTCCTCACTCTCATGTAGTTCCAAATCTGTAAGACTTTCTCTCTTTTGTAGAACACAAAAAGGATATATTTTGTTTAATGTACTGGTTGCTGCTTTTTCAAGCTCTTGCAATGAACAAAGGACGCAGAAAATGATCATAAAAGCGGCCCATATGAGTCACATGATGTAAGAAACAGACCAAAATTCTATTATTTTTTTTCTGAAGAACTGTTATTTTGTACATCGAAAACAATCTCAGATGTCTGACAGTCTACTTTCTTGTGTAACAATGGGCCTCATTCATGAAACATGAGCAGAACGGATTTCTGCCTAAATCGTTCGTAAAACCATTCTTACGTAAATTGCTGCATTAAGTAGAACGCAACAATTCACGCAAGAGCAATTTTGCGAGCGATTTTCACCGAAAAATTCGTTTTGCTCATGTTTCATGAATGAGACCTATTGAGGGTGGCACTTTTTGTGTTGAGCAACTTTTTAGAGAGCCCTGTTTCAGAATTCAACTCACACTCTCTGCCTTCAAAAGCACTTCAGCAGCGCTCCGTTAGAAATATCAGGGGAGAACACACAGGCAAGAACATTATTCTGTATTGCAGAGATCAGCCGAGTCCCTGACTCCAACTCTTAATGTGTTTGGGTCAGTTACGTGTAAGAGTGTGCCAAGTTCTTAGAAACATACTCTTTGTACTCAGGTTGGTTTCAAACTTTTAAGCCGTTTTCAGGAAAAGTTTTAAATTAAATGGTTCATTTGGTGTAATCATCCAGCAATCATTATTTTTTTTAATAACCATAATGTGTTTACCACCTATTGAATGACGAAAGTGTTTCATCTGAGAATGTTATTCATTTAGTTGCTGCTTCTAAATCAAGCCTCTGTAGGTAAATACAGAGACCAGACACATAAAATTAATGAAAGGCATTAAAGCATCACATCTGACATGAAACATGAAAGGTGAATGACGTGCAGGACACACTCGTAAGCGCCAGAATCCCTTCAGCTAGCAGTCGTTCTTTCCCAGTGCGCTGCCAAACAATGAAACAGCTGTTGGACTGATATGATCCCAGCTTCAGGAATAGCAAATCAGATTAGCTTGAATTCAGTCTTATTCTTCAGGGTTTAAGCAGCAGAATGCTTTAGAAATGGGATCACAGCTGTGAGAGAACAGCAGCATGAGTTCTGTGTCTAGCACAATATGAGGGGAGTGAGTACAGGGAAAACACAATGAAATTTGCTGAGCTGAGCGAAAGGTTTTGAAGCACCGTGCAATGCTAATTACAGCATCTGCCAGCTTTAATTCAAAGCCTGGAGTCACAGTATCGTTAAAAACTGACACCATCTCACCTAATATCAGCTTTTGCTGCAGCACAGCACTGATCTGCTATTATTACATGTGTGTTGCATGATCTATATGAGAGTTATGAAAGGCCAATAGCAAAAAGACAACATCAAAATCTGGCACGAATGCTTGTGTTGCTTCGTGTAAGATGATCAAATAATTTTTCCACCCCCATTGATCAGTTGTTTTTTTGCTCCCGGCCTGCTGCTTGCTTTGCCAGTTGGTCTGATGCAGTTCTAATGCTATAGAAACATGAAGTACTATAGTGTAATATTTATCTTAGGAATATGAATGTGCTAATTTAAAGACATTTAGCTTCAGCATGCAAGCTGAAACCACCCTCCTTTGAGTCATAAACTGCTCTCTGACATTCATATTGCTGGAGGATAGTGATATACAAATGGCTCATTGCTATTTAATGGATCCATATGAGGCGTGATATGTGAGCAGATTGAGATGGACATGAGCTTCTGCATATAAAGGTATGGTTTGCACTTGGGACCATCTCTGTCCTTGTAGCATTGAAATACTGTATAATGCATAATTCATGCTGATAGTCTGCATGCGTCATAAGAGTTAGAAGACCCAAATTCCAGCCCAGCTGTTGTTCCTTCAGGCCATGCAGGAGCACAAAAACAACCATATCCATCTTTCTGCAGCATGTCATGGCCATGGATGTTGTTTATCCACGATGCATTTTGTTGAAAATAATCTTGCTTTTTGTCAGACACCATGCACAAAATATTCACGGAAATCCTATATTCACTTTTGTCACACAATCCACCATTTTGAAATTTCTCCCAGTGAAAACTAGGCTGAAATTTGAGAGGGGAATAGCAAGTGAGATTAGCAAACTGAGCATAATAACTATTATTGTAATATATTGTAAATTCATTGATTTCCAAATGAGAGAAGCACATGTTGTAACTAAATTAATGTCTGCCCATGTTATTGATTTTTATATACTATTATAGTATTTATTAAGATTTTGATTTAGCTTTTATTTTTATATTTTTTACTTTTCATTTTAATTTTAGATTTTGTCACGTTTTATTTGTACCTTTAATGTATTTTAATTTCAGTTGTATTTATTTTGGTATTTACTTCAAACTTAAACTTATTTGTGACCCTGGACCACAAAACCAGTCATAAGTCGCACAGGTATATTTGTAGCAATAGCTAACAATACGTTGTATTAAGTAAAGATCATGTTCAATGAAGATATTTTGTAAATGTCCTGTAAACTGAAAACTGAATTTTTGATTAGTAATATGCATTGCTAAGGACTTCATTTGGGCGACTTTAAAGGTGATTTTCTCAATATGTTGATTTTTTGCACACTCAGATTTCAGATTTTCAAATAGCCAAATATT
>SCHK01431594.1:0-33962 GCA_004124795.1 Poropuntius huangchuchieni | reverse complement strand
TTTTTTTTTTTTTTTTTTTTGGAATAAGCTACAGTGCTTAAGCTTTATGGAAGACTCTGATTCATGACCATTTCTGCACTGCACTTATGTACTTGTATGCATGTCAGTGTGTCAGTATGTCAGTGTATCAGCCAATGCAAAGCTACCAGCATGTGTCAGACAAGAGCAAAGAAACATCTTACGGTCATTCATGTTTTATTTATTGAAGAAAGTGAAGTTAAAAATACACTCAGAGGATAAAAAGAAAAGATAAAGCTTGAGAAAAAAGGAGATCAGATGAGGTGCAGGCTGCGGTTGACCAGTAGGGGGCCTCGGCTCCTTGCTGTGTCGTCCTCAGTCTCCTCCCCCAGAGTGTGAGAGTAGGAGTAAGTCGTCCCCTTCAGCATCTAGTGAAGCCGTGCAGTGGGCGGCAGCTCTCCCATGAGGACAAACAGAGATAGGCTGCTCAAGACACTCCCCTGGCTGGGAGTGGTGCAGCCAGCCCTTAGCCCCACCCACCAGGCTGAGGAGGAGGAGGAACACGGCGCTGCCCGAGCTGATCCCTTCAATCTTCCCCACAGTGTGGAGCAGCCGGCAGCGCGCACACACACTCACACACTCTCACACAGCCACACACACTCACACTCACTCTCGCACACACACTTGCGCGCGCAACAAAGCAGGCAGTCGAGGGAGGCGGTTAATAAAGAAAAGAACATCACAGAGGAAAAAAACAGCGTTGCTGCACCTGGACTTTTCGGATACTGCAGTCTGCCTGGAGTTTGTGCCGTTTCCTGTGTGCCTCGTAACCTCGCGGCTCACGTCTGGTCCTTTCTGCGGAGGGTTTGAGTCCCATCAGCTGCGCGTGCAGAGATCCAAATCCGACGACTGTCTTCATTGCCGCTTTGTGCATCCGCCAGACGGGAACAAAGTGTGCGACTGGGATATCTGACAAGCTCCTCTGGGAACCGACGCTGCACCGACTGTCAGAGAGAAAGAGAGAGAGTGAGAAAGAAGGAGCAAGATAGATAGAAAGAGAGAGAGTCAAAGTCAGGGCATGAGAAGGAGACTAGAAGCCGGTTTTCCGGAGAAGTGATTGCCACAGTGCCCCCTCCTCTTCCCTCACCTCCTTCCTTCCTTCTCTCCTCTTTCCTGTGCCGCTGCTCCTTCTTTCTTCGCGCACACCTCCGCTGCTATCCCATCCTCGTACCTCCGCTCTCCTTCCATCACCTCCTCCTCCCTTGCTCCCGAAGACAGCGCGAAGAGGAGAGGCACACGCACACTTGCTCGTGTGCCGTATCATCTCATTCTCTCTCTCCATCCTTCCTCTGGCTCCGTCCCTCACGCGGATCTAGCCTCTAGCCGCGGAACCACAAGCGGAGGCTTTTTGAGTTGTTGCATCCCACACGCGAGTCTCTGTATCCAGCTACAGCCAGAAGGATTCCAGCTACATGGGCAAACGCTTGGAACAGCAACCAATGTACCCCCAGTACACTTACTATTACCCTCACTACCTTCAGACTAAGGTAAGGCACCTTGGTTATCTGTTTTTGTGATGTTCTGATTGTCTGCCTCACATGCTTCCTTGCATCCGCACAGTTCTGACAGATTACTGACACACAAACCACATGACCGATGTTTGACATGGGCCTCTCTCTGGAGGTGCAAGAGTGCCCGTCTATTAAGAACGCATGCATACACTCTCGCACGCAAACTCGTGATCCCCAGATTCTGTCCTCTCAGCTGTGTAGCCTGTGGTGGAGGGACTTGAATAATTGCATCCATCTCTCTAAGCCCCTACACCACCCGGACGTGGAGAATTGATTACCATGGGCTGATCGATAGTGCCGAGATGCTATCGGGGGCACTGGTGATCTCGGCCTCCCTCTGTGATTCATGAATGTTTTTATGCGGCGCGCCCCATAAGAGGCCGGCACTTGTGTAACATGTTTGAGTGAATGAAAGTGGAGAAAGGGCTATGATTGGATCAGAGCAAAAAAAAATGGCTGTCAGAACAAAGGGCGTGAAGATGCATTTTCCTGATCAACTTGGGGTGGGTAAATTACAAAGTGCAAAAGACGAATGTGAGGGAAGAAAATTTATGGAAAGTCTTTTGGAGGAGTTGCTTGCTCAATGTTGGCCAAATATGCAAGCGTTCCCAAAAGACACATGATAAACGGCAGTGGCCAAGTCGCTCTCCATCAGCAAGTGTTTACGACCTCTCTCTTTCCCTCCTTCTACCCGTGTTACACTACCAGAATTTAGTGAGCGCTTGGCCAATCTCAGCCTTCAAAATCTCAGAGGAGCTTGTAGAAACAACTTGATTGACGCCCTTCATCGCTAGTCTATACGTGACACTAGCAACAGGCACCGTATTACCCATCAACACACACACACACACACACTCCCCACTCCTTGTAGCTGCCTTCAAGGTCACGTCAAATTGGATCTTACCCACTTCCGCTGTCTAATGAGTTTCTCAGAGTGTCTCGGAGGGATGTGGGGGCTCGTCCAAAGCATCGTGCATTTGTCCTTCTCATTCGCCGCAACCAAAAGTCCTCACAACAATAACTCACTTTGCTAAATAGGGCCTGTCAAAGAGAATGCATGCATATTCAAAAGGTTCAGAAACGTGCAAAGTATGTTGGTGATCCTTATCGAAGTGGAGCACTATGGTGAACACTGGAGCATCATGGGTAATGGTCAAATGGGCCAGTCTGGGAATAATTATTGATCTGTAGATTATTAAAGGAGATGGAGGAGGTTTTTTGGCACTGGGATGGAGTTTCAGATTTCAGATATTCAGTCTCGCCTGTGAAGGATGGGGACCTCATGTGAGCATGGGTCAGCGTGAGTGCGATTGCGTGTGTGTGCGTGATTGAGGATGTAAATGGCCTGTTATTAATCTTGATTCTAGCGTGCTCTCTGAGTGGAGGCATTCCTCCGGGGGAAATCAATCATGAGGGGGAAGAGGGGCAACTGACACACAATCACTGCCCTTGCTCTCTCTCTCTTTCCCTCTCTGCCCCAATAACACTCTGTGCTCAATGAGAGGCAAATGTTAAGCAGGGGAAATTATGATGCGACAGTAAGCTGTTAATGTCGAGAATCTGTAATTCGGTTAAATTATTATAAAGACCCTGGTATCAATTACATGTAAATGACTTACTTTCATTGAAGTAGGTTCAAAAGAAAATGAAATGTGGCTGGAAATCCATCCATTGTTTTATAATATGGGTCATAGATATCACTGAACGTGAAATTAGGTGCAAACAATTTCAGACCTTACAATAAGATTTGTTATACAAAGTGAACAGATTGCAAATGCACATTAAATTTCTACTTTTCTTCCTGACAATTTAACAAGGTGGAAGCATTAAAATGTAGGGTTTTACTGTGCATGCTATCTATCTATCTATCTATCTATCTATCTAAACCTTAAAACTTCACAAAACTAAAGATTTCAAACAAGGCATTTTGTCTTGACAAATTTTCCTTTTCTATTTAAAAAAATAAAATACATTTTAAACATTGATTAATTTTTATTTTTACTTCCTTACAATCAAATTCGAATTGCAATTCTTTATCCATACTGTACCTCAATTCAAAGACTAAAATTGCATTGGAATTAAAAAAAACAAAAAAACACTTAATTCAGTTCAATTATAAATGGCACACATTCCAAATGAATGGTTTCACAATGTAACTCTCCTCATGCCAATATCTACAGTACCAATATTACAATGTCCTCTTGCAGGGTTTAGCTGAACATGGGTGGATGTATAAACGTGAATGTGTGAGCTGAGGTATCCTTGACAGCAGTCATACACCAGTGGGATATAAAATAGAATTTAAGGGAGGTAATTCCCCCCTGGTATTGTGTCAACAGAGGCCAGTGGGGCCCCGTCTTCCATTCAATCAGCGGCTAGAAGTCAGAGCTTTACGGTGTGTGTGCGCATTGATGTTTCGAAAGAAGGGAAAGGGGAAGACAGCCAGAGCGAGCACTCAAATCCAGAGCCATGAGATTGCGTATGCGAGCAAGTGTGTGTGTGTGTGTGGTGTTCGGTTACACTCTGTGGGGTCAGCTTTATGTACAGCAGAAATAACATCCAGTCGGCCGTTTAAACCTCTCCTCTCAGTGGGAGTGCACGCTAACTGCCCTGCAGTGAGGTGACACGCGGCATGCCAGCAACGTTCCTGCTGCATTATGGGAATGGTGCATATATGTGGCTCATTATATTTCCGCTGCTCTCAATGTCATTTAGGATTATTACGTTGTGATATTTACTCCGCTTGTGGATAATTACCAGAGTGATGCTTCATTTTCCTCTGGCGGCACCTATTTTTTAGCACACGGGTGAAAAAGCTCTCATCTCCCCTCCTCCAAACAACCTTCATCTAAATAATTAAACTCGTTAATGGACAAGCAATTTTCAGGTATCAACGACAATTTGATTTTCGGTATTCATTACCAACACTGTCATTAAACAGGTGAAAGGATAGATTAAAATCCACAAGCACACTCAGCCGTTTCACACACAAATTACTGACTGCAACAAATTGAGTAATTTAGCCCTAAAATATGCTTCAAATTTTGAATAATTGTCTGGTTGTTATTTTTTTTTTTTTAAATGTGGTTATTCGGTCCATCAGATATCGTTGGAAGACGAAGCCTGACTCCTAATCGCTTGCCCAGTCCAGCGTTTTCCCTTTGAGAGTACAATAACATTACTTGTAATAGCATTACACGATGTTAGGCTATAATACTGTTTCTAAAAAAAATCAAATATTTGGGTTGTTTTTACTCTAATGCATTTTTTTGCTATTTGAGTTTTTCTTCAGAGTTGCTGTTGGAAGCGATCCATAATGACATACGCAGAAACATGAACTTACAAGAGTACAGGCTTTGTATGCGTGTGTGAATTATACATGTAAACATTTCCGTCGGGAAAGCCTGCACTGTAAAATGCTTGCTGTAAGTGTCTGCCTGTAACCATCGAGTTGGGGATGTCAGATCTGCCTAGAGTGCTAAATTATGCTTGTCCGTGTGTAATTTTTCTGTTAGTATTGGAGTGTGCATCTAAGCCACAAATAGGGCCCTATGAATTCAGTTTTATTTTTTCCCAACTTCGTCTAAATCGATGTCAAATCAATTCAAATTCATAAAATTTGAAAGTAATGTACAACAGAGGATTATTGTTTAAATTACAGTTTACATTACAAATTGTGATACTGTGTGAAACTTTTTAAAAACAACATTTTGGTGTATGGTATTATTAATCAATTTATTCATCAAAATTCTGTTTTTATGAATGAATTCCACAATTCCGTCCACATTTTCCACATTGATGAAATCGTAAGGACTTACACAAATCTGGTCATATTTGAAGAAACTCGTACAGTCTATGTTAGGGCTAGAGTCTATTTATACAGTCTCTGCTTTTTACTCTGATATTTCTATTTAATGTTGAACATCAGTAGGTTGCAAGAACAAAAATACAGTGTCACATGACCCCATTTAGTCGGAAAATGTTAAACAACATCACTATGTGGTCTAATATTCACTAGAGAAATGGTTTTAAATACAAGCATTCATATTTTTAGTCCATCAATGTTCTTCTCTTTTCCTCCCTGTCTTTCTCTCATCTTCCCTCCCTTTTCCTCTCTCTCTCTCCCTCTCCTACTGTGTCCTGGGCATTCTCTCCAGCCATCTGTTCGGAGGGGTGGGGTTCACTCTGAAAAGAGGAACATACTTGGCAAACATACCCTCATAGGTGGATCAAATTTTATGCCCAAGATTGTCCTCGTTTCAGGGGTGAAACACTCTGCATTAGTCACGAACATGAAAAGAAAAGAATACAAAGCGCAAAAAAAGAGCTGTTTGTAGTAGTAGTTCAATATTTTCTGGCCCATTCTGAAGGTGAAATGTGTTCTAGATTTTCACATCTTGCATCAGAGAGTAATAACTCTCATGCGCATCCAGTCAAACAAAAACCAATACGAGTATGTGCAAGAAGAAACTTTTATTGTCACTCACATGCTGAGTTAAAGTACTCACACAATAGCACTGATAAATAAAAATGATAGTTCTGGCTGTAAAATCTGATCAAGTGAGATACGTCAATAAACAAACAAAAGACCACACTTAATTTCCATTCTATATTAACGCACCAAACTAGGGGAAAAAAAGTGGCTCATTAGCTCCAGACACCTAATGAAGTTTTCATGTTTTATTTAGGACTCTATGGACCAATGAATTTCCCTGTTCCATGAACTTTATAGTCATATACAGTAAGGATTTAAAAAAAAAAATTGTTTTGATTTGTTTGTAAGCAGAGGAATGCACACGTGTGCGTCGTGGTACTCATGTGAGTACACGTCGAAGACTGACGTGGAAGAGAAGAAGTAGTTGAATAAAGTACTTTTTGTGCACAAAGAAAACAAAAATAATTCTCGTAGCTTCATAACATTACCACTGATGTCACATGGACTATTTTAATGATGTCCTTACTACCTTTCTGGGCCTTGAACGTGGTAGTTGCTTTGCTGTTTATGCAGGGTCAAAAAGCTAAAATATCTTAATTTATGTTCCGAAGATGAATGAAGGTCTGACGGGTTTGGAATGACATGAGGGTGAGTAGTTAATGACAGAATTTTTCATTTTTGGGGGAACTATTCAATCCGTAAAACTAACTTCTAGTTTAAAAAAGGCAGCACTGGGCATGTTCACATGCTAAGTACTTTTTCAAAATGTAACATATAGGAGACAAAAAAAAGAGAGAAAGAGAAAGAAACTCATCACTGCACAGCTATTTCTCATTGAGTGACAAAACACACACTAAAGCCTTCATGTGGCCTCCCACAATCTAAGCTCCACGAGGATAACCACAAAAACTCCATGACAAATACTCTTCTAAATCACTAAGCAAACTGCACATTAACCACAAGCATGCTTTTCCCTTTAATCAAAAACACATCAAATAGTTCATTTTCACTTGATTTTAACTTTACGCTCCCGAATGTGTCTCTTGCACAGCATGCTGGGAACTTAGTTTTAAGTTACAGTTAATGCCAACAAAAAGTGATTAATGTAGTTTCAACCCAGAAGGATTACGTTAACTTCCACTTTACAAATGTAAGTGAATTGAAAGTAATTAAATAAAGTTGTGGCAATGTTCAAAAATTGTTTGCTCATTTGAATTAAAGGGATAGTTCACTCAAAAATGAAATTCTATCATTTACTAATCCATTTACTAATATTTCTTTCCCTACTATGGAAGTCAATGGGAAGCAACAACTATTTTGTTCTTCAAAAAATGCTTTCGTGTTCAACATAAGAACTTATGCAGGTTTGGAATTACATAAGGGCAAAGGATGACAAAATTTTAATTTTGGGTGAACTATTCCTTTGAGCAAATTGAACAAGTAGCAAGAAGTAATTTTCTGAGTGTGTGGAATAAAGACAGACTTCTAAACTACACTACGAGGTGCAATACAAGTCTCTTCTGCATGTGTATCTGGTCACTGTCACCTTTATCCGAAACTAACTGCAAGCGCCTCCAGTATTCATCCATGACCAGCACTCATGTGTGGTCCAAGCTGTAATGGGGTGATCTGAGCTAGCTAGTTGGTTGGTTTCTGTGGGCTTGAGAGAGCCAGAGTAGAAAGGCACCGGTCCTGAGGTAATGGCCCTGCTGCATTTTTAATAGAGGACCACTTTGTAACAACCCGAGCCTGATGGATTCTCCCCTTTTAAGGGCCCTGCCATTTCTTTTTTACACACAGCTTGCTTTTAGGCCACTGGTGTAAGTGCTCGACAAAGCCTGTGTTCAGGGATAAATGGTAGAGGAGGAACGAGCCAAAGCCGTGGAAGACTGCGGCAACACAGGGACTCATCGACGTTTTACCGTCGGCGTCCGATCCAGTTCCTCATTGGCGCTGTCGCTTCTGGGCTTTGCCTCGTTGCATCTTTGAGATAAACATGATTTTAGTTAGAGGCTGAGTGTTCAGCTGTAAATATAGATCTGGTGTGGATTCTGGAAGGGGATAGTGTTTTCTCAGGGAGCAGGGATGTGTTTGATTTGGGATTTTGGAACGGATCAATCATCTAGATGTAAAGGGTGACGTATGACGCCATCGTCAGTGGTCGCGCATGCATGTGCGTGTGTATAAATCCGGTGGTTTAATGAGCTTCGAGTTGTAATTAGCGGTTAGGAAAGCTGCTTTTGCTATGAATTCACACAGAGAGCGCAGAGGAACAGCCTGTGCAGCTTGGCTTCAGTCACAAACGATAACCACTCGATTTCAAGAAAAAGAGGAGGGATGTTGGTGGCAGCCTGCTCCTCCTTCACAGTGTAGTGCCTTTCAGCCGCTCCTGTCATCTTTTCTTCCGCCCCTCCCGTGCGTTTTCATCCAGAGACTCATTGGAAAGCGTTTCCCCCTGAAAGCAACCAAGGACAGAGTAGGCGACGTAAGGTGTCATAAATCCTTGAGAGCGTGCTACTCGTTCCACGGACCCCACCCCCATGCCCTCATCTCCCGCTCCAACCTTTTCCGTGTCATGAAAAGTCCACGCGAAGACTACGCACACACCTTTTGAGTGTCAAAAGAGCCTCCTATAATAATATACAGCTACAGCGATTCTAACCCACCATAACTGTATCCAATTCTCCACGGTCTGGCTGAAAATCAGGCCCCAAAAAGGTACATTAAAGACCGCTCTGGGAAAGGCCATTTGTTTTGGCCTCGATTTCAAACCGCTGAAGACCGTAAAGATGCCATCTGAAAGGACCCGTTCCTCCCTTCACTTCCCCATTTGGATAAAGACACTTTGGGGTCTCGAAAGTGCCCAGGGAGCGGGTGATGATTCAATAAAGATTTCCCCAGTCTGCGGAGGCTGCTCGGGGTTGGCATGGCGGCTAGCACGCTGCCTGGGATTAGCTTATGTAAACAGTGCTTTTGTTGGGTTTCGGTTGAATTAATTTGCTCGCCCCATGTGCTTTTATCAGGATAATTTGTGCAGCAGACACTCAAAGACTTGTCCAAACATATCCCCAGGCTCAAGGCTAAATACAGAGCTAGTAATGACACTCAAACGTGTGGCGTGCCCTTTTTCCAGACTTCCCATCATGCTAAATGCGACCGCTGAGGTCATATGTTTCCTATTCCTAATGTCAAGGTGAATCACAGCTTTAATGCATACCAGGGTTGTGCAAAATTCTGAATTGAAGTATCTGTGCCCTTTAAAATTAAGAGGGTGAAATTGAATTAAATTGGCTATACCTCACAGGAACTGGAAACTGAATTACAGGAAGTGGAATTTACTCAATTTCAATTAAGAAAAACAAAAAATTATTAGGTGCATAAATGTAATAAATATAAATAAGCATATACAATTTTCCCCCCACTTTTTTCATTAATTTATACACTAAATGAATTTTTAATAATTATTTGGCTTGTTTTCACGTAAAAAAAAAAAAAATTAAAAATCCTTGAAACTGGATAAATTTAAATAAATATTTACACATTAAATATTTAAATACCTAAGTGCAAAAATCAGACAATTCAATGAGACAAATTACACTTGTATTAAAAATACATTATAAGAAAACACGTCTTAATATCTTGTGCAGTTGTTTCAAGGATTTTTAGAAACATATGCACTGCAAAAATAAAGTACACATTCCTATAGACATGCAGCTGTCTCAAACTTATAAAACCAAGTTCATTTTTACTGAACTTCTTTCAAATTTAATATCAAATTGCAGTTCTGCATCTTATCTGCTACCTTATCTAATACAATTCAATTTAAATCTGAACCGGAGTTGGAAACACATTCTCAGTTCAGTTCTGAATGCAATTTAATTCACAACCCTGTTAAATTCCAAAATCAAAATGTCCACCTGAGGTGAAGTCTGTTGTAAAAAATGGTGATGATTACCCTATGCTCTCATTTATCCATTTGTTTGTACGTGACTAATATATCCTCAGCTGGTCTGTGGTGGGTTCAGTGAACAGCTGTGCTTGTTAGCCATGGTAAGCTTGAAGGCAGGAGCCTCTGCTTTTGATGGTTCAGTTCACTTCAGTGCGTGGATGCTAGAGGTGCTAGGTGGTGGAAAAACCAAGCCTGGACTTATTAGCTGAACTATCTGTCACACAACAGCACCCTTGATTGCAACTTCTAACGCTCCCTCAAACTGCTGTGAGAAACATAATGAGAGAAAGAAGGACAGAGAGGTCAGAGCCGTGGCTTAGGGGTTAATACAAAAGCTCTGGGCAACTGAAGTTTGAGTCTTATATTATTTCCTGATACTGTCCTAAAGACAAATATTATTGCTTTTTATGATTTAGGAAATTTCTTTCTATTTGAAGAAGTGCCAGCTTTGTCTTAGATGTTTCTCCTACAGTTCTGTAGAGATTTTATTTGTCTGTTTGTAATATTTGAATATATTTCAGAATATAATTTATTCCTGTGATGGCAAAGCTGAATTTTCAGCATCATTACTACAGTGTTTGGTGTCACATGATCCTTCAGAAATCATTCCAATATGCTAATTTGTTGATCAAGAAACATTTCTTTTTGTCAATGTTGACAACAGTTTGTGATATTTTATATTTTCGTAAAAACTGATTTCTTTACGATTCTTTAATAAATCAAGTGTTCAGAAGTTAGTTTGAAATGAAAATCTTCTGTAACAGTATAAATGTCTTTACAGTCACATTTGTTCAATTCATTGCGTATACATTCTGAATAAAAGCACTCATTTCTTTCAGGACAACTTAAAGACCTTAAACTATAATCAGATATCTGACTTTGGATTGTAGAATTTTAGATTCTCGAGTCCAGCTTGAAATATATTTGAGATCTCTTCTAAAACTCCAGAAGAGAAAACTGCAAGACTACAGTATTTTCTCAGGAGAAACATATGAGAAGGAAGTCTCTATCTGATGTCTATATAATCTCATTGCCAGGAAAACAATGGAGATGTTATTAGCAATCTCATTTGTGATTGTTACTTCCTGTGGCGCCCTCCCTTTTCTCCTTGTCATTTCCTGTCTCCTCTCTCACCGTCCATATTAGTAATGTAGCAAAAAAGCACACAGGGAAAGCCAGAGAACGAACAAGACAAATGCATAAAGAAGTGCAGAAGACAGGAAGTAGAGGACGCAGTCCTGACAAGATCCGCCCTAGAGATGCTACAGACAACGTGACCTCATCCTTTCAGCCCCAGCAAACTAATCGGCCTACACGCACACAATAGCTGATTCGATGTGTCTTTTTAAAAGTTTAGGCAGCACCGGAGCACTTTACCGCATTCATGTGCTGCATATTTTATTAGCCTCTCCAGTTTTATGAATGATTAAGTTCCTTTGTGTGTGCCGCTCGGCTGCTGCCAGGTCTCACCCTCAACCAGAGCATGCGTGTGAACCGTTTTTTCTGCGCATGTGTATCTCTTCATAATGCTCTCTCGAAAACAATGGGCCCCTACGGGCCTACGCTGCCCAGCGTCCCAGGGTTTTACCCTTCTCGTCCTTTTGTGCTAGCGTGCCTTTGTTTGAAATGCTGGCCCAGACTTTTCCCTCTGCACCGAGATTGTATTTCCCAATGCTGGTCGCCGGGATGAGATGCATTTAGCTGGCTAAAGTGGTGCTAGGCACAAAAAAATAAGTCTTTTGTAGAAGCACAAGCGCTTTCATCTCGCACTGCGGTAGCCAGAAAGCAGAAGGGCCTTTTGGGGGAGGATGTTAAACTTTAAAATGTCTTTTAAACTTTCCGACGCCCGCATCTATATTCCGCTACAGTCTGTCTGACTTCCATCAGCTTCCTTTTCTGTCAAAAAACCATCTTGCACTTCAAAAAAATAAGGTTAGACACACACCAGTCGCAGTCTCTGATTGGGGTGTCATTATTTCCGCAAGAAACGGCGGGCCGCTTTGACAAATAGGTGTGAGAGGAGAGAGGACACGGGGCATGTCAGGGACGGCGTGCTAATGGCTCTGCGGACACATTCCATAAGAGGACGTGTGTATCGGTGCACCACACACCAACTTCACACTAATCATCTCACTCACTGCTTAATGGCCGACATTTGTTTAAAGAAAACAGGGATGCCCGTACAAGCCAATTAGAGAGCGTATTGACATTCATGAAGGGATGACTTTCTCTTTTGTGTGGGTGTGTGGGTGTTTGCGTGTCTCTTTGAATGACTGTGCGTTTGTGGGGTTCGGATTGAACTTGCGGACGCCGGCAGGCAGGTCAGAATGAGAGGTCGTAGAGAGTCTTGGGTCACAGTCACTCTAACTGTCCGATGCTAATTAGACTGCAAACGTGCACGCAAACACACACACACACACTCGAATGCAGTACATCCTAGCCCTACTAATGAGCCTATCACTGTCTAAGAGCAGCATCTCATATCTCTCTCTCTCTCACACACACACACACACACACACACGGAGTCTAATGGTCCTGCTCACTTACTGGCCTCTCCTCCCTGATGCACGACACTCTCAAACCATCGAGCACTGCAGATGGTCTGCCAGAGGAATTCACAGAAGACCAGTGTCTGCAGCTCAACCTTGGCATTACACAGAATAGGAATGAACAGGTCCGATAATGGAGATATATATATATAAGATATAAAAATTTAAAGGGACTGCTGGTATGAGCTGGTTTAAGCTGGTCCTGAGCAGGAGCTAGTTGATTAGGTCCAGCACATGACCAGCGCTTGACCAGCTTAAACCAGCACACGACCAGCTATGGACCAGCTTAAATCAGCTCTAACCAGCAGCCATGCTTCAAAACATACCTAACCAGCATATGCTGTTTTTTTCAACAGGGATAGTTAACCAAAAAATGAGAATTCTGACATAATTTAGTCATCTTTGTGTCATTCTAAACCTGAATGGGTTTCTGAATATATTGGCCAGGTCAAAGTGAATGAGTACTTGGGCTACCAAGCTTAAAATTGATGAAAAAGCTTACAACCATGCAATCCAAATGACAGCTTTGTGTGAAGATCATACCGAAACATAGATGATTGTCAATTTTGACATCTTTTCTCTTTACTGCATTCACGAGAGAAGCAGTGATTCAAAACTTGAGATCCATCATTTATTCTGCTTTTGTGAACTAATTCAGGTCTAAAAAGATTCATAATTAAGTAATTGAGATTCAAAAAGACCATGAATAATTTCTTTGATTTGGATATTTCTGGATCTTAATCATTTGATCCAGTTCACAAAACTGGTCCAAATAATTTGTTGCTGAATTGGATGGATCTGGTTCTCAAGTTCAGCTCACTAACTCTGTGATCCAGTTCCAAAGGTTAACATCTCATTGGCATCAATAATAGCTAAGAATTTGTCATGTTCATTACACAAAGTTGCTGTATGAATGCAGTACCTTTACAAAATTAGAAACAACATGGTATATACAGTTGTGCTAAATGCTTACTAAATACATGTATCATTGCCTTAAAATGGTCCTTCAAAGAATTTCAAAGAATTCTATCACAGTACTATCATACAAAATTCATGGTACTTCTTCAGAAAACCATGGCCGGCACACACATGCATACGCAAAGACAGACAGGTAGATAGATACATAGATTGATCAAAGAAAGAATAAAACAGAGGGATATAACATAAGCTCTTCTCTTTCCTTTAAAAGAAAGGCCACAAGCTGTCTATCTCCCACTGCCAGCCCAGTTAAACTCCTCACGCCTGAGCTGAGCTGGGTTTGCATAATTCAGCAGGGTGGGCAAATCCAGATCTACAGATTATCATGGCTAACAGCACAAAGGCACATGAGAGCTAGACTAGAGATGAAAAGATGAGCGCGCACACAGTGTATTGCCATGTCTATATCTTCTGTATTGATTACGTCCTTTTATAGCCATTGAAAGTGCTGTTCACACACTGTGCACACAAATTACAGCAATTAGGTCTGTTCTGGGCCACACTTCAGATTTCATACAGCTTTTAGTCAGTTTTGAAACTTTTCAAACCACACCGACGCGCTGTTTGACTTGATTCTCTGTCATACCGGCTTGATATTCTGTCATCTCGTAGCGCACACTGCCAATCCTTTTTTCCGCTGCCTTTTAGCTTTTCAAGCAATTCAATTTTATCTCAGCTTTGCGAAAGGATCGTCACACAATTTTTTTCCAGGGAATTTTATTAAAGGTCCTAATGGAGGACGCGGTACTGCTGTTGATTATAGGAAAGAACCTGAGTTACCTGAGGCAAATCTAGTCTCCAGAGCAGGTTTTAGCGTAATAGGACAGAGAATCTTCAAAGCTGAGAGTTCTCACAGGCGGCAGCTCTGGTTTTTGCACAAAAGGAAAAGCTTCCTCTGGTCTCCACAGATGTTATCTGGTCAAATTGGCTCTGGTCTTTGTCAAGAGTGTGCGCCTTTTTGAATATACGGCGGGTGTCTGTTGTAAATACCTCACTGTTTCCATTGTGGCGCTGGTTTGTGTTGAACATTGACTTAGGAATTAATCCAATATGAGGAGAAGGTCAGATTGTGGATGGGACACTGTACAGAACAGATTTTGTGGGGCTGCAGCTTTCTGTATCAGTCAAAATTTTAATGAGAATAATTATCGCACAAAATGTTCTTAAAGAAACAGATCACTTAAAAGAGAAAACACATTTCGTTCTAAACCTGTATGCTTGTTGTCCACAAATGAAGAATGATTAAAGAGTTCATAGTGACCATATCTCTTAGGCCCCCTCCCCCCAAAAAACAAAAAAGACAAAAGAGCACCATAAATAGGAGTCTATAAAGCTTGTGCTCTTCTGAAGCCATATGATAGCTTTATGTGATAGCAGAAACTTATTTATTAATAATCGTTCATTCCAATGGGTTGTTATCTCAAGAACTGCACAGTGAAGACTCATAACATAGGTTTATGTCTGATGGACTTATATGGATGCCATTTTTGAAGCTCAATAACCATCTTTTTTTTTAATCATAAAGATCTAATTCAGTCATACTGGTTCGAGCGAGTAAATAATGGCAGAATTTTCATTTCAGTCTAAATGATTCAATTTATGCTTTATAAAATGAAATGCAGCATGCAGTTGTCATCAAAGCAAATCAAATCACCTTTATTTATATAGCGCTTTTAACAATACAGATTGTGTCAAAGCAACTTTACAGTACCAAATAGTGTGTCAATAATGCAAAATTTCATTATTGAATTCAGTGATGTCATAGTCCAGCTCAGTTCAGTTTAAATAGTATCTGTGCAATCAACAGCGACAGTATCGCTGGAAATGAAGTGTCAAGTAATAAAATCATGCGGGTCGTGGCCTTTGGTTCAGGTACAGCAGTATCAGAGCTGTCTGACATGCAAAGGTGTATACTTTCCAGCGCTTTGGAGTGAATTCCTTGCAGACTGCAGACACAGCTCGAGTCGTTCCAGGTAGGTTTCAATCTCAAATGCATTCTCTCTCTCTCTCTCTCTCTCTCGTGGAGCGCTGCTCTCTCGCCCTCACGTTGAGCCTGCGTTACTGGAAACCAGCTGCAGAGAGACTCCCAGAGGTGTGTGTGTGCCAGGATCACCCCTTACCACCAATTAAACCGCACAGTCTTTTCAAAGAATCAATTATTAATAACAAGAGGTACTTCACAGGGGCCTGCCTCTCATGTACTCTCTCTCTCCCTCCCTCATGTCCTTTTTGGGTCCTTTATCCCCCTTTCTTTCACTCCGTCACTGTTCCGAATCATTTATGCATCCCTCCTTCTCTCCACCCTGCCTTCTCGCCGCACGCAGGCTTTTCTCAGGTAACACTGCTGCATTCCAGAAGAGGACAGTGATACGACCGCATTGTGCTAGACACGCAGAGCTCTAGGAAAATCCCCACCCTTGCTTTAATGATGTTGCAAGGGAACAGCGTGCCATCTACTTCGGTAACCTGATCAGCGCAAGCATGCATGCGTGTGAGTGTGCAACGCGAGCTGGTGCACCGGAGCAGTATACGGCTCTTATGGTGCAGTGTTCGACTAAACAGCACTATCATGCTCGGCGCAACTCCTAATGGGTCTAGCGGAAAGAGGCCTGGCTCAAGCGGATGTCCGCCGCCTGTACCATAATTGGCACTTAGACAGTAGGAGAGACAGCGAGGGCCGGTGTTAGTACGTGCTGGCAATCGCCCGCGTATACCGCACGATTGTTATTATGCACGAATAATTGGATTTTTCTTTTTTTTCGTGTCATTCTATTCCCTTCACTCCCACACTTTTCCATCAAGCGTTTAAAGCAGACAGGCCACGTTGACATTACACCGAGCCTCAACCCTGATTATTTGTATGAATGATCACATTGTGTCCGGCAAACACAAATATCTCAAGAGATAATTGCATTGAGTGGGTGGACAAACAACACGGAAATGAAAACAGAAAGAACACTGTCCGTCCCACATCAGACTGTGTTTATAGGTTGAAAAAACACAAGCGTTATGGCATTATTTACTCACCCTCATGGCACGTCAAACCTGCATGGCTTTCTTTCTACTGTGGAACACAAAAGAATTTTCCTGGCCATGGTTTTCAATATAATGAAAGTAAATGTGGAGTGGAGCTATGGAGCTACAAAGACGATACATAAAACGTCTCCTAAAAGTGGTCCTTACAACTTCTGCACTATATTACAAGTCTTCTAAAGGGATGTGTTTTGTATATATTTTGCCATTTGAGAGAAAGCAAGAATGTAAGAAAGAAAAATAGTTTGTAATTAAATGATGGTTAATAGGGTTTAAAAATGAGCTGACAATTTAAGTTTTGGATGAACAAACAAAACTATATAAGACTCTAATTATGCATTGTTTACAAAATCTCCTAGACACACAGCAGCTCATGTGTGGTGCCATATAAATCATGTTATCTCGCATTATGATGAGAATTAGACAAGGACAGAAGGTTGAGGTGCAGCTAATTATTTGTATTCTGCAATCTAATAACCGTGCACATGAAATATTGTAACATGACATCCTGTCCGCTTCATATTATGCATCCGTTGTACATGTGCTCAATGCGTGGACTCCACATGGGCTTAGCTTGCTCACGTCCTACGCCTGGACCACAGCCACGTCCTTGAGTGCGCGCTCTGACACAGCAGCACCCTTGTGGATCTCCCGTCAGCGGCCGCACACCCACGCAACACTACATGCGTCACACCGCACAGCCGCAGGACGTCCATCTATGAGGCTGGACTATTATGTAGCCTTGTTTAAAATCTAAAATCATCAATAGAAATATACGGAAAATAATGGTCACCCTAATGGGTATCAGGCTTGTTGGGATGCTCAAGCCCGTGAGGTCTAGGTTTGGATGGTTAGCATTACCCTGCAAGCCCCTGCTGGTAGAGCTTGTAACTACACCTAATGGGGCAAAAAGCATATTTTTGCATTGATCGATTTTTTTTTTCAGGATTTTTAAGTAACATTTAAATATAAATATGTATACATTTCATATATTAAAATATATTTCATTTTAATTACATTTTAATCTATTAAATGTATATACAATATATTTACTGTAACATGCAAATATTGCATTATAAGCATTTATAAGTAATTGCTTATTTTTGCTTGTCTTTGCATTTTAAACTAAGAAAAATGGCACACTTCAACACTGTACATGCCTGCGCATCGAATTTCAACACAGGAAAATGTTGCATACCATCTAGACTAAAGTATCTCTCACCCCCTTCAATATAAGAAAGAAAAAAAATATATTAACCTTTCATGGAAATTTGATATGGCTTTTAAATCATTTCCAGCACAGACTATGTCTTGATCATCATCTGCACGGCCAGCGTCTGTTTTGTTCCCCTCTTCCTCTGTTATCGATCAAATCAGGCTCCAGCGTTTAGTGAACTGATGAAGGACTAGGTATGAAAATTGATTAATGGCTGCTTCAATGTCACTCGTATTCAGTGACCATTTGAGGGAATATAATACTCTGTCCACGGACTGGCTATCTCTCTCCATCTCAATGTCAGCATCGAGCTTAGCTGAGGTTTCTGTAACACCCAGAGAGGGTGACATTGAGACATGGATCTGCGCCTTTTTATCATTTATTTATTTATTTATTTACGTCTGAAAGCAAGTGGAAGTGCAAGGCTGTATGGGGGCCACAACATATAGATCGCATTTGGAGACCACACACACACGCGCTCAAACACACATACACACGCTTACTAACATGATGTGACAACATTTGATGATGTGTGATTAATGGAGTGCAGAGCTGATGACTCAATGTGGAGGGAGGCACAAGGACACGCGGCATGTAAGATTCTTTATCATCTGTGTGTGTGTGTGTGTGTGTGTGTGTGTTCTGGTACAGCAGCTGTAGAGAGAGGCCAAGAACTGCAGTGCACAATCTCATTCACAAAGTGCTATGACTTTCTATAGCTAGATTTAAAAATATATATATATATATATATATATAAAGTATCAAATAAATTATATTACAAAGTGGGGTCCAAGGGTTTGAGGCCACTAGTGAAAATGCTTCTATTTTGCATTTTACTAATAGAATATATTTTTCATTGCACAATATATTATCAGTAATTTAGAGAAAGAAAGAAAAAAAATATATATATATCGTATTTAATGTTTTATTTAATATTTTGCTGGACAGTATATTATTTGTACTGTATAAACACACATCAGTAGTATGTCAGTAACATCATGATATGTTTTTATGCCATTTTTGAAGAATGTATGACCTATGATCTGAGTTGTCTAAAAATCTTTCAGTGCAGAAAATGTTTATTTTACTCACTTCTATATTTGTTTGCTTTGTTGAATGATTCCCATCCAGTGGAAGTTTCCAGGAGCAGAACCTTTAGCCTGATACTTCACCATGTGCACATCACTGTCAGTGCTGAATAAAGTAATGATTTAATTTAGCTTCCCTCCATCAAATCACTGTAACATGGATGTGACCCCTAAACCCACCCAGCTGTCATGTGATGCCAATTAACAGTGGCTGTTTCTCAGACAGCTTCTGGGAATGAAAAAAGAAAAGGATTCTGGAGACAGGAATTCCCTTGAATGGGTCTAGTCCGGAGTTCTTGGAAGCCCTGCTGCAAAAGCAAACCTGACGAAGGAATTTTAACGAAGGCACAGGAAGTGAGCTCT
Organism: Poropuntius huangchuchieni; assembly: GCA_004124795.1. Classification (NCBI taxonomy): domain Eukaryota; kingdom Metazoa; phylum Chordata; class Actinopteri; order Cypriniformes; family Cyprinidae; genus Poropuntius; species Poropuntius huangchuchieni. Next base: position 14,822 of record SCHK01431594.1, on the reverse strand, counting down.
TCTCGAGCTAAATGAATTGTGTATGACTCTTGACCAAAAAAGGCTCATTGACTTCCTCTGATTTTCTCTGTGCATCCTGCATTCTCCGAAAGGAAGCTGTTTTAATTTGAACACTAACGTGTTTTATAAACATTAATGGAGTTTAATTATATTGGGAGAGCGGAATATTAGTCTATAAAATGACATTTGACAAAAATGAACCTGCTGACTGAGGCGACAGACGTTAAAAAGGACTTTTTTTGAACAGCGATGCAGCTCTGGCAAGGGCCCTAATGAATTTGACAAACTGTGGAGAAATCATGACCCAGTGGCTCAATGCTTCTAGTGAACAGAGACGTTTCTAATTGATTGATAAGACCTCACCATGTCCTCCACTTTGTTGCCGGGGCAACAGAGGTTGGCGGACTGCTACCGTCTGCACGGCTCTCTGAGCGGTCTGGTCCGAAGCGAGCAGCACATTCGGATGTTAATTTCAGCAGGAAGATTGGGAGACGAGAGGAGAGAATGCTATCAGACTGTTTCTCGTAACAATACAAGAGGAAGTCATTCTCAGATTAAAATGGACTGCCGCGGATTTGCGGGCTTCCATCTCCCGTTCATATGCAAATAAGCACACTCTGATTGTTTCCTCGTATTTGAATGTGCTGCGCTTGCCCCTGAGGGGCCGGGGATTTTGTGGGTCATGAAGGAAGGGGTATTTAAATAGAGAGACATCCGCTAATGTAGTGTACGAATTAACTCGGAATTTGGCCTAAATTCCAGATGCGTTTAAATCCACACAAACTTTATTTCAAGTTTTCCGCCTCTTTGGAAAAAACGGACAATTAAAACCTGAGCCCGCTTCCATACATGCCAACTTAGTTAAACCTTGACCTCAGCAAAGAAAGAGGCGGGGTGCATTTTGAATATATTTAAGAGAAATTAGCATACATCTGCATAATAAGGAGGTGGTGATGATTATTCATGCATCGCAAATACTCGAGAGGTCGAACAATTGTGGTGAATAATCCTTTAGTGTCATCACAGCGGAGCCACAGATGTGAGCCGATTCTGTGCGGAATGAGGCGCGGATTGTCATATGTTGCGTAGGCGGATGAGTTTGATTGCAAACTGAGTGTGAACCTTTGCTTGCTGTGCTGTCGTGAGAGAGGCCGGTGAGGAAGATGTTGTTAGTGCTGTCTGGGCGAATGTTTGTGTAACTCGTTCATGACATTAATGGTGCGTGGGCCTGACGTTAACAAGCTGGAGTGTGGTTGGGTGTCTGGAGCAGCGTGTTTCTTCTAAATTAAAGCCAGCTTATTTGTCCTCACATTCCTGCTGACAGAAGGAATCATGAAAGGTACAGACCGGTGCTCCGGTACCTGTTAAGTCTGCGTGTGGTCCGTTACGCTTTGTAGTTTCTCAAAGGGTCAAACACGTGAACGATATGGGTAAAAAAAAGTCTCTGGGAGGGAAGTGAACATCTTCAAAAGTAATGAATGTTTTCAAATAGGTTTCCCTAGCACTCTAACTGTCTGCCATTAGTCCCGCCTCCACACTCATGCTATTGGTTGAGCCATTGTTGCTGTGTCATGTGATGCCAAAACAAACAAATTTCCAAAAGCATTAGTGAGCCACAATATTTAGACTTTTCACATGACTCAAACTGGGATAGGAATGGCAAAGTTCAGCTTTAATTTAACCAAATGCCATCTCCCTCACTTCTAAACATTCTGGATGTGACCAAATATGGCCATGTCAACACTGTGCTCTGCCCCCTATGGTTACTGTTGCAAAAAAACAAATTTTACACAATATCCAAAAGCAAAGAAAGAAGATTCAGTAAATATGTTCATTCGATATTATTCATGCATGGGCCATACAGAATTGTGGCATTGCAAAGCATTTTATCTGCCTTTGTTCTCTAAAGAATTTTTAAATTACGCTGTAACTTGATTAAAAACTGCAGAGAAGTTGCATTAATATACTTGAGAGCAAATTTAGTTGTTCTTACTGATGTTATACAGTACGTGTTCAATTGGGATTGAGGGCCAAATCCTCAAGTACTTCTCAAGATTAATTTAAAGATTAAGAAACAGAAAAAAAAACATTTCTGGGTACCTTGTACTACTATTATAAGAGCCCCAGCAACACTGTGGTGGTGTACTTTCGGATAATGCCAATAAAACTATGTTATCCAAAAACACACAGGCCCTCCATAGACATATATAAAAAAGAGCAAAAACTTGTCTGCGAAAATGGCCAATGGCAACAGTTGCTAAGGTAGTAAAGGGTCAATTAGTCTTTCTATTTCCACCAGTTTGACCCATTCAGGCCAATTAGCGGAGCAGTTGCGAATATAACAGGCGGGTATTATCCCATTCACAGCCAATCATAGTGCTAAAGAGGCATTGCCTCGTCACATGACTTTTAGCCTCTTTCTTGCAGTTACTCCTACACATTCACGCTGTGTTTAAGGATCTAATGAGACTGAGCTGAACTCAAGCGAGGGGAAAAGAGACATTGCCTCCCTCTAAATCTTTATCTGCTCTTAAATATTGTTATTTCATTTCAAAATTTTAAGATTCACTATTTAGAGGATAATTAGACAGCATAAGCAGACATGATTTCTGGGAAAAGGCCCATGATGGCTGACACAGAAATGACATTTTCATGATTCATGACACTGATTATTGACATGCTCAGTTCTTTCAAGTGTCCTTTGTTGAGTCACAAGTCAATGACAGGCTCAATGTCATGCCGGCAAAGGCAAATGTTTATCATTTAATCAGTAATGATCGCTTTTTTTTATGTTTCCAGCACAAAAGAAAGCTGTAGAAGACGACCATCTCTTTATTTCACATGAAATTCTGCAATTCAAAGAGGTTCTAATGCAGCATGTTATCGACTATGAGCTTTAATGGCAGAGAGCACTCAATGCCCGCTTGCACAGAAGGCTTAAAGCTCGCTCTCTCTCTCTCCCTGCAAGAAGTCTCCCTCCTACCTTTGCTGCAGTAACTCTAACGTATAGATCTTCTTGAGAGCCTAATGGGCTAATGCATGTGGTAATATATTTCTGGGTCAGATAGAGTCATGTGTTTATGTGTGTTGAGTGTGTGTGCGCAGAGTGCTCAGTGTAATCTTTGGGGCTTCCTTGGGCCTCCGCTGTCCGGATGCAGGGGATCTCAAACCCTTTCCCTAAATAGCCAACATTCTTTCCCTCGCCCCAAGGGGCCCTGGGGGGAGAGTTGAGGGAAGGAGAGCAATGCTCGCCGTGTCCTGCTCTGGTCCCTGTAATGGCAGGGTCACGGCGTGTACTATCGATCACTACCGTCAGAAGCGATGCCGATAGCATGTGTGTGTGTGTGTGTGTGTATGTGTTGCGAACGCTGTCTGCAGAAGAATCCAAAGTGTTATGGCTAAGCTATGAGACCTTTCCTCCACATTTGGAAAAAGATAGTGGCAAAACCCATGGCATATGGGTCAATGACATCATGCTCTTTTCATTGTTTTATCCATGAATGTACTGCATTTAAAAATACATTAAAAATCATTTAAACTGCCTGAATAAACCTCTTCTACAATGAGTAACATTTTTGATTTCTGTAATAATTCACTTTGATATTTTACATAAAGTCTGAAATGTCAGGGTGATATAACTGATATCATAAAGAGGAAAAATATTAAAATAACATTCTTAAGAATTTGGCATAATTTTCTATTATTATTATATATATTTTTTAAATAGAATATTTTAACAGAACTGCTTTACTGATTATTAATATGTGAATAAGTACAACAAATCAAAGTCATGATTGTGTTTGTCAAGTCTCTTAAAATACTTTAGGTAAGATATTTTATCATTTTTATGACAAAGCAAAGTTAGTTCAGATTGTTACTCCCTACAAAAAAAAAAACTTTTCCAATGAAATACTGACCTGAAAAAAATTTAATGACTAGGATGCGTACACTCACATGTTTTCAAAAGGAGGAAAATAAAATATCTTTTTACGTTAAACTTGATGATAACACTACTTTACATTACTTTACATTCATTACATTTGAACTTGCTGTCAAATCATATGAAACCAACATGAATACAAGTACAATTCATTTTTAACCTTTTTTTTCTTTCTTATGGACAGTCTTATAAATACTTGACCCATATCACATGCAGTAATGCGTCAATATTTTAAATGCATGCATATGCAGTTTGCGCACACATGTACATTTCCATAGCCTATGCATAATCACAGTTGGCGGAGGCAGGGGTTAACTCCACATACTCAGCAGGCAGCGCAAGAAAGCTGACCTGATAGAGGTCAATCTCTCTCTGCGAAGAACAGCAGAGGAGAAATAATGAGAGAGAGAGAGAAAGAGAGAGAGAGGGAAAGGCAGACGGACAGACAGAGGTAGGGAGAGGGGTTGGAGGACAGAAGAGGCGGCCATTCGAAACCCATTTTCGAGGGCTCTCCAGGAAGTACTAATTGTTTGGTGACTGGAGTACTCTTTAGGGAAATGAAGGCTATCTGGGCGTGCAGCGAGGAGATAATGTGTGTGCACATCACTCACCCTTTAATAAAGAGCAGAGCCCGGCTACGCACTGGCCAACCCTGGGATACGGAGGGAAGGAGGGAAGGATGGATGGATTTATCCGTAGTAGAGGAGGGGGCGGGGGAGAGGAGGAGACGGTTTACAGAAGCCAGGCTGCGGAAGAAGAGGGGGGCTGAATGGACAGATTACAGTCATTAGAGTGGTAGAAGACAGGGATGAGAGAGAGCAAAAGACAAGGAGAAGAAAGGCAGGAATTGTTTAATTAGCAGACAATAACTGGTTTCCTCTTCTCTGGAAGGCTTCAGCCTTTTTGCCGCTTTGATTGAAAGCTACAGAATAGAGATGACTAGAAATGATGAGAGAGGAATGGAACAAGTATTGCAAGCCAAATTCAAACTCATGCAGACTGCATGAGCACCAAAGCTAAACAACATCCACAAATTACTAGCTAGGGCTGGGCAACAGCTGTACTTACGCTGTAAAAAACAAATCTGTAAAATTTACGGTAAAAAACTGGCAACTGTGGTTTACCCTAAAAAATACAGTAGCAAGGGGTTTAGGGTTTACAGATTTAACTTAAATTTACAATTAAAAACCATATTTCATTAGCTGAGATAATGTTAATATACCAACCTATTGAATTTCTGAAATCTGTTTTGTATCTTTGTAGTACACGGATAACCACCAAAAGCAGGTGGTGATGGGAACATCACATGATGAACCAAAGCTCACCACAAGCTGAGAAGGCCAATATTAATACTAATATATAGAAGTTGCACGATGTAATTAACACAAACACTAATCACCATCATGGTGACTGACACACATGCAACTGAAATATGCAATGAACATAAATTTTACATCATTAGACATAACCTACAAACATAACTGGTAAGAAAAACATTAACTATTTTTTCACATTCTTTTTCACTTCCAAAAACTATATTTTACCGTAGAGTTATGTCTATTACAGTTTTTCACCTCATGGGGAACTTACCGTTAATCCTTTTTTACCATTAAAATCACAATCATTTTTTACAGTGTATAATATATTTTACAATGATTTTAAGTCACTTTTTTGGCCATTACCTGTCTTAAGGACTTTGCCATTAGGTCAGTTTTGTTTCTTGTGTCATGAGAATGTTAAAACAGATCTAGAATGAGATTGTTAAAATGCTGAGTTTGAATGTTTGATTTTTTTTTTTTTTTTTTTTACTCAGCTGTCCGTTTGAAAAATAATAGTTAAATGATTAATTTTATCCAAAACTCAAAAATGTTCATCCCAAGTGACACATATATACATACACCACTAGGCCACAACTACAAAATATACTGTATAAATACTTCTTACCAAAGCAAAACCCCAAGACAAACAGTTGTCAAGTGATAACACATCACAAATGTAAACGTTATATGTGCTAATGTGTTTCAGACAACATGTGTAGCCTAATAGCACATCTATCATCAGACAGTTTGTCTCCCAGAGTCTCCTCGCCTTGACTTAAGTGGCTCCGCTAAAGCTGTACGAATGAATGGGATTTGTTAGTGTGTGTGGCTAAAGAGACGCCAAGAGTATGTGTATGTGTGTGATTCCTGCTGGAGTCCGTTGTAAAAGCAACATCATCTCTCCCTTTCCCTCTAATCCCAGCCCGTCTGACGGCGAAGTGAACGCCTTTGACGTTTCAAAGGCTTCCCCCATCATGACTCCTGACACACTACACACCCTGACGCGCTATCGCCGTGCCCCTGACAGCTGCACAAATTGGCTGAAAGAGGTGTCTGTGGCGAGCACTTTGATCAGCCGAGCTTTTGCTCTCTTGTGCTCGGTCTGTCTCCATCCCGGCGTCGTGTTGCGGAGGCCAGGCCCCCGATCTGCTGAGGAGAACCGGGCCGGGTGGGTCTGATAAGCTTCCACTCACACAGGAAGCTTTTTGTGCAGTCAGATCATGCGTGTGTGCATGACTGCCTGAAGCCATGTCAGGCATGTCAGACACGCATATGGTGTGTGTATAGTTTCTGGGAATTGGGTGTATTTATTATATCCAGATTTCATGTAGGGTTCTGGCACACTAAGACACAGCTTTTGGGCCAGAGTTATGAGTGCATCAGTGTTGGGGAACATTAGGTTTAAAAGTAATGCTATACAATATTATAAAAAATAAACAATTGCATCACCACTTTTTTTTGTTGTTGTTGTTAAGTTACTTCTGCATTACTTTTGACAAAGTATATTTAATTCATTCATGTAATCATATTTTTCTGCAACAAAAACAGAAAGATTTTTATGGATCGCAATAAGGGTAACAGCATCAAAACTTAACAAATAAATGCATATTAAATACAAATAAACACATGTTCATTTATTAAAGGGATAGTTCACCCAAAAAAGAAAATTCTGTCATTAATTACTCTCTCTCATGTTGTTCCAAACCCGTAAGACCTTTGTTCATCTTCGGAACACAAATGTGAAATGTGAGAGCTCTCTGACCCTCCATAGACAGCAACGCAACTGTAATGTTCCCAGGTCCAAAAACGTAGTAAGGACATCGATAAAACAGTCCATGTGACATCAGTAGCTCAACTTCAGTTAAGCTACGAGAATACTTTTTGAGCGCAAAGAAAACAAAAATAGCATAATTTATTCAACAATTCTTCTCCCCCTAGTTCGTCTTCTGGTATTTTGGAGAGTACTCAAGAGCTTAATCGACATAATCAGTGTTGTTTACGTTCGGGGGGGTGCGTGCGCATGAACGTAATCTGCATAATCAGCATTGTTTACGCTTAGGGGAAAGCGTGTGTTGTGATACGCTGTAAAATGGCGGAAGACGGTAAGTCGGGGGATAAGAATTGTTGAATAAAGTCATTATTTTATATTTCTGGGAGCTCTCTCCTCAGCATCATGAGCAGACATGCCCCTTACATCTGATTGGCTACAAGTTTGTTTTGACACTCGGCCACTCGTTTTCTAAAGCATTTTTGAAAAAATACATACCCCACTTTTAAGGTTACTGCGCTGCGACTCAAATCAGTGAATCATTATTTGAATCGGTTCACTTAGATAAACAATCCAATTGATTTTTCAAATTGATCCAGTGAATCGATTTATTATAATGAATCAGACTTTATAACGCTACATACGAGACTGTTTTAGAACAAATTTATTTACTGGAACAAATTCTCGAACAAATTACATGAAAGAGTGGAATGTTCAAGGCGAACTGATTTACTAAAATGATTCTGACTTTCCATATGGTTTGGGGGGGGGGGGGGGGGGGGGGGGGGGGGGGGGGGGGTCAGGGTACGGTTTACAACGAACTGATTCAAGAGAATGACTTTCTAGGCCTAGCTTACATATACACACAACCGTTTAGGAGTATGTGTTTGTTCAGTCTTTGGACTCGTAGAAATGTAGTTGGAAAATAAAGCTTGTTACTGGAAACACTACAACACCTGAAGAACTGTCATTAGAAGGAAAATAAAGTTAAGTAGTGGCGCTACTTTTGTTACTTACTAACAACACTACTGGTATGTGTGTAGTTGTTTATGCAATGTGCTTATGCCCCAGTCTTCTCATATTTATATAAAATCCCCTACTCTTTCATTTGGAACATGAGGTTTATATTTCCCTCTATGCATGCACATGCGCACAGTATGTTTTAAAGGCAGTTCTTCGTCTTCTATTCCCTGTCTGTGTGTTGTATTCCTGAGAATTCAATGGGTTCATTCATAACTGTAGCCTGAGGGACAGGGGTGTGTGAATTATATGAATGCAGAATCTATTCTAGCAGCGATAGGCCCGTCTGTCTTTCTGTCTGTCTGTCTGTCTTAACGTCTGTCTGGAGGAAATTGCAGGCTGTGGGGAAGTGCAGGTAATAGATTAATGCCAGGGGAGACTTGCCAGTGTACAGCACAACTGACAGCCAATGATTATCGCAAACACAGAGAAAGCGCGGGCCACACACACAGTCCATTACATAGACATCACTAGGAAAGCGCACACACACACACACACATAAATAATAGCTCTCATGCCACAGTCTAACTGTCACAGTGATGTTTCTATATCTGACTGCCGTGTCTGTCAGAAAATATTGTACGCTCAGTGTGTATGCGGTTCAAAAGCCTCACTGAATCTTAGTTAGGGTAGAAGCCGTATACAGACTGATGCGAACAAACTGTGAGGGATATAAGTAGAATTAGTTGTAAATTACCTTGCTGATGATGATTCGGCTGGCAAAGTATTGAAAATACTCCAATATACATCCAAACTGGAAGCGTCGAAGCTGCAGGTGCACTGCGCGTTCACTGGACCAATCAGCTGTGAGCACGAGGCCACATTCCAGTAGTGATGTGCGGCTTGACACTGAAATAATGACGTTCTTGTTGTATGGATAGTATCAGTATTTACATAAACATCGATCCTAATACAGACTATTATGCTACTTATATTACTTATTTTTTATACTATATTTATACGTAAAAACTACCTTAGCTGTTTCCAAATAATGGCATATGATAGGGACTATTTCATCTTTCGCCGAATGCGAATGCTAGCAGAAATACGAGAACGGTTATTTGCAGCACATTCGAGAAGAGAACAGAGTTCGCTATAGAGCTTGACGGGGTTAGTTTACTTAACTAAATAATGACCAAAGACAATTTATTGTAGACTAATCTGTTTTTGGTGATGCTATAACTGACAATTCAGAAACCAGGACCAGACCATGGAAATACATGGAATGGAGTAAGATCATTTGCATCTTATGCTTGTTAACGTTTCAATTATTACCTGTTTTTATGGAAAAATAAAATCAAGCATGGCAAATTTACTTAACATGGGCTAGTGCATTTTATTCATGACATTAGCACTGATAATTGTCTCTTATACTCTTAACTGCACATATGTGGTTGGAAACCAAAGTCCAGTTCATTCTAGATGAGGTGTTAGAAATTACGATTGTACAACCTATTGAATAGACTGTAGATCTTTCCCTCACAGCATTGTTTTATATTAAATATGGTGTCGACTCTCACTCATGCTCATTGACTCATAAACTCTTCACCTAAAGGCATGTGTTTAAGCTCACAGTGGCTAGATGCCCATTAGAGATTAATTTTTGTTATCTTCTTTCTAACTCATGAGATCTTGCTGCTTCAAAGTGCATATTACAGTAATCTAATATAAATCATATCAATTTTTAAATAACAGCTTATGCATTTCTCTGTCTTGCAGCAGTCATATGCCCCGCCCCCTCCTCCCATGGCTCCGCCCAGCCCCAGCACCAATAGCAGCAGCCACAGTGCAGCGGAGCAGCTCAGTAAAACCAACCTGTACATCCGGGGCCTTCCGCCTGGCACCACCGACCAGGACCTCATCAAACTCTGCCAACCGTAAGTATCTTTTCCCAGATGTCCCCTATCTGTCGCTGCCTGTTATCCTCTGTCTGTCTGTTAGGATTGTCGTTCTATACACCTACATGAGCAGTCACTCTATACCTATTTATAGTTGCAAAGACACAGGTACCCAGATACAAGAACTCATGCAATCATGTAAATGCACGCACAGAAGGTCAGAGAAACGAAAAAAGAAAAAAAGTCACCGTACTTGGTTACAGAGAAGAATATGGCCCATAAATGGCGACGGCAAGTCAGCATCATTAGAGTGTAGGGAGGTCATTATGAAACGCTGTACAAGAACCAGGGGGCAGCTTGCATAATCTTCTTCTCTGATGACTCATGCAGATGTAAATCCTGTGTGGGGGCTTTCTGCCTTAAACCTAAGACATTTACTCCAGCGCCATGACCTTCTGTGAGTTTTTCTGAATTTCCCAATTTTACCCATACATAGTTGACCATGAAATTATGGATATGGGGTCAGCAGTTTCTAAGCAACGTTTAAACCAAGGACTGCTTTGTCTTGTGTACCCTACGCAGATGACTGCTATTACCGGGCTGCAGTTGGTTCCCAGAATTCATTGTGATTGTTTTTTCGGTTTTTTTTCTTTGAGAGGGAAGAGGCAAGAAAAGAAATATTATTTTCATTTTAAAAAAACTGAAATGCATGTCACTTATAATGCTCCAAATGTTAACATGTCAAAACTCAGGGGGTAGAATGATGAAACCTCAAGCCACAGCCTCCCACGACATCTCTCAATCTCTCTCAGGGTCTCGGGCTACCATGGTCCAGGTTAGCCCAAGGCCTGAAGCGGGATTGGAATAAAAAATTCATGATTATAAAAGTTTTATTAGCTGCGGCTGCCGTGCCAAATGGGCAGTAACATTTTGGAAAGGTCAAAGGGGTTCGCCTTGGGGCTCACTTCCGGAGCTCAGCAGAAAAAAAGAGTGTCCACAAACACACTTTGCATTTTTTTTTACATAACACCGCAGTGATTTAGATGCCATGCATGCATATCTGGCACCCTAGTGTCACGATCTAAAGCTTACAGCTGCGTGCATGCGTACGCACACATTTTGTGCACACAGTTAGTGACCCTTTTCCGTCCTCCAGTGGCTCTGCTGCAGTGGCGGGAAGGGCAGTGAAAAGTGCTTCTGTCAGGCTGGCATTTCGGAGATCTTCTTGTGTGATTCCCCGCGGAAGATTGGCAGGGTTTTGAGGCTGAAGGTACAATGGGGTTAGACTCTAAAGAAGAAAACGTGGCCTCAGCAGAATCTCAAACCTCAGCCATGAAAACGAGCCCTTCTAGTTTTCAGCTTGCCGTGCTCAGTTTTTTAAATTAGATTAGCTGATAATTGAGGAATGGCAGGTTGTCAAGATGCAGATGCAGAATGTTTGCGACTTGAAACAAACATCCAGATTTGAACGTCTCAGTTATGTTGCATTCGAAGAGGTAAAAAGGTCAGATTGGAGGAGTGTTGCATTTACAGAGACAAAAAACTGAAAACGTACCAGGGCGTTTTCATAAAAGGCCTGAATATGAAGCATGAATTATTAATGAAGGCCTTAGGTGAACACATCGTCATCATGTTTATGTGCTTTCATTAGTGTGTGTGTGTGTGCGTGTGTATGTATGTGTGTTGGTGGAAACCAGAGGGCGGAGAGTCATGTCTGTGAGCCAGTTCATTACTTTTCCTTTCCATGATTCGATATCATGGAGTATTAACCCTCAGGACACAGCATTTTACAATACCATTTAAAATAATTGCATTTCAGAGCCCCTCATTATGTCTCTGATTGTAATCTAATGCTACAGAGAGAAAGTGAATACAATCCAACTCAATTCTACTCACACTTGGAGCAAGGTTTTAAGGGATGAATTAGGAATTTCATTCCAACTAAGTTCTGTATGTTTTTAGCCAATTTGTCTCTTAATATATGTGCACAGTTAAATGTTTTTATTGACATTTTGCAGATGAACACGAAAACCTATGCACAAAGAAATGTGCTGTACATCCCCTAACTATTATGTTTTACCCATTAATATCTCGGCTAGTTTGATTGCGTTTTATCTACAAATAGGTAGCAGGACTCTATATGTTTTTGTCATTTTTAAGTGAATATAAAAAAAGAGAAAATGCAAAAAAAAAAAGCTTCTGAGTAAAATTCCTTGAGGACAAATTTAAAAAATGCAGACGAGTGAAACATACAGAGCTATGGTGTGGATAGCTTTTCTATTTTTATTTAATTTCATTTTTATCTCGTCTTTTATTTAATGAGAAATGTTTTGGTTCATGTTGAAAACTTTTGACTTTTGATTCTGAATTTGAAACCCTAGAAGAGACAGATGCAAGATTACTAAAATGGCTTTTTTCAAGAGCAAAATCTAGAGAGCAGGAGATTTCATTTGCTTTCCATTTAATCTCATTGCTGTCTAGGAGAAACAACTGAGATATAAAATTGATCTCATTTGTGTTTTTCTTTCCTGTGTGTGTGCGGGTAAGATGAGAAAGTTATTATATTGCTTCCAGTGGTATCTTGGCATTCAGAGGTTCTCATTTTCCTGGTTTTATTCTATACTGTACTTCTTTCCTATATATATAAAATAGCTTATATATTTTATATTCACTGAAAAGCATCCAAGGCTTGCTGCCCAAAAATGGCACCCCTCCCTTGCTCTCTGTCTCTCAGCCTGATTGACTAACTGAGGCGGTGGAGGAATTGCCCTTGTGTACAGGGCTGCCATATCTAGGGGGGCCTCTGGGGTAGGATCTCATTTTCAGTCGGCAGAACCCCCCCTGGGCTCGAATAACTCAGGCATCCAGAGCATGCAAACCATTTCTGAGCCAGTGACAAGGCTAGTAACAGGTCACGGTTTTTATTTCAAAGTGTTGCTTTCTTATGGTGCATTTGTCGTCTTCTTTTTCTACACTTATGATTTATGTCTCCTTCTCACTGCTGTAGAAATGTCTAATCACAGGGAGAAAATCAGGCTAGTATTTCTAATGATTTGAAGACTGATTCATAATTCATATTTTTTAACTCAAGTTTTATTCATGTCGCCGCTGTAGTGCAAAAGAGGGTATGGTTCAAAAAGCATTCAGAGAGTGTGCTGGAATCAACTCAAAAGTAAATGTTTCTCCAGCGACTTTTACCCAGTTTCACCAAAACAACAATTTAAATCTACTGTATAGTATTTACTATATTGGTATAGTATGTTTTTTACTGAATGCTATCAATATGGCTTCAAAAAACTAATAGGGTGATTTTTTTATGTGATTTTTTAATTAATTATTGTGATTGTACACTACTGTTCAGTGGCCAGTAATTATCTTATGGTCACCAAGGCTGCATTTATTTGATCAAACATACAGTAAAAAAAAAAATTCACAATTTCAGAAGAAAACTGTATTTAAATATATTTTAAAATGTAATTTGTTGCTGTGATGCAAAGTTGAATTTTCAGCAGCCATTACTCTAATCTTAAGTTTCACATGATACGTTATTAATATAATTGTTAAATCACTTGATGACCAATGCAAAATGTGTGTCCTGAATAAAAAACGTATCGCAGTTAGACCCACTTCAATGGTTTTATGTATTCGTGGTGCAGGATAAAAATCTCTGTAGTGACTTTTCCCTTATGAGACTTCTCTGCAATATCTGTGGTTATTTCTCACTGCTGTTATTTTTTTTAAACCTAAAAGCAGCAACATGTCTCCAGCATTCAGACCTAACCTAAGGTCAGATGAGTGGAGGACTCCTCTTGAAGCTGCCCTGGGTATGTTCAGAAGAGCATATGAGGGCCAAAAAGCCGCTAGCCATCAAGAGTCGTCTTGAAGTCTTTGTAAACTCAATCTCTCTGTCTCCCTCAGTATCACACAGCTCTTGTCAATATGTGTGAGGTGGAAGAGGAAGAGAAAGTGGGAAGCTTAGTCAAAAAGTGCCTAAACACTCGGGATAAAGGTCTTTTAGACTGGATTCGACTGTTTTATTGATATCAGCTCTGTCTAGTGCCTCCCTGACTTCTGAGGCAGCAAGAAGGTGTCAGTCATCTTTTCCAATTCTTCTTAACAGTTCAAACCACAGACACACTCGCTTGCCAATCCCTTCTACCGAGGACAAAAAAAGCAATGCAAGCCTTGTCCTGTTAGCACGGCTCTTGTTGCGTTTTGGACGCACAGACCTAGATTTACTATAAATAATAAATAAAGTGCGCTAATAATGTAAGGTACCCGACAAAAGGATACTAATTTGCTAGTACAATCTCCAGATTGCGTGTGTGTCTGTAGGCTCATTACGGGTGATTTAACTAAGATTAACTGCGCACATCCACATTTGCAAATAAGTTGGTCACACCTGTATTTAAAGAAGAGTTTTGCATTTGGTAACTTCACCAAATGCTAGTCATGTTGCTCTCTCTTGGCTCTCACTGAATAATAGGACACCTGTGGTGTTTTAGGCAAGACAAAGAGAAAATTCACTTGTTAGCTGCTGTGCAAGGTGACTCCTGTTCATACTTGATATGGATTTCAGGGGATGACAAAATCTTTAAGCTAACAACAAGATGGGACTCAAACAGCCCTGCATAAATGTTATTTTATTTTATTTTATTTTATTTTATTTCAGACAGTTTAGGCAAAATGTAGAAATGTACAATTTCTGTACATTTCCATTACTATATATAATGAAAAACTCTAATATATCTAATGGGACATTTTACTGTTAAATGTATTGATTTTGGAAGTAAAAATAATAAGTAAAATAATAATAAAATAAAAAGTTCTTATAATTTACAGTGAAAAACTATTTTTAATATAATTATGATTCTATATAATTATTTTTCTCCTGTTTTTGTATTGTGACGGGAGGAGCCAACGACAGACACAGTGGG